>JBBPBX010031654.1:11416-23988 GCA_038048925.1 Garcialebias charrua
TATATATATATATATATATATATATATATATATATGTATATATATATATGTATATATATATATATATATATATATATATATATATATATATATATATATATATATATATACAGGTAGTCCCCGAATTACGAGCGCTCTGATCTGCGAGGTCCCAGACTTACGAGCTGCGAATTTTTGGAAAAAACGAAAAAAATACTGAGTTTTCATGTGTTTTTTCACTACAGTTAGCAAGTTAAGCATATAAACACACGTTTCCGATCATTTTTATGCACTCAAAAGTAGTTTTTAGATGAAAATAGAGTGTTTTTAGGTGCGCTGGCGAAAACCGTTCCAATTTACGAGCGGACTTCCGGGTTTACGAAGGAAATGGCGGCCGTTCCAAATTACGAGATTTCCGGTTTACGAGCGCCCCCTAGTGACGGATCTCGCTCGTAAATCGGGGAATACCTGTATATATATATATATAAGTATATATATATATATATATATATATATATATATAGACATATATATATGTGTGTGTATGAATGTGTAATTTTGTTTTGTCTTTAAAAGCAACACATTGCCTCGCTAGTAACACAAAGTAACTTCATGTAGTCATTAGAAATAATCATGCACTCTTGTATGTTTGGTTTATTAAAGCGTACCATAAATTAATCCACTGAAGGAAAACACCAAATTTTTCACTAATTTCTTCTCTAAGACACTTTATCACCACAAATTAGCTGTTAAAAACTACACATCAGAGTCGGTTTGGCATATATTTTTTAGAATTATTGATGCATGTATCCTAAATTCTAAGAAATGCAATTTTTTTCTTAAATCAAAAGTTCAGCTGTATTTGTCCCGAGTTACTCCCGACAGACAACAACTGTACACTGTGTGTGGCCTACTTTTGAGCTTTTGGTACCAAAACTAAACTATTATTCCTTTGGATGGGGCAAATCAAGATGTTCAATCAACCAAGTGATTTTAGTTGTTTCATCTGTGTCTGCAGAGCCAACAAACTCAAATAGATGGTTTTAATATTCACAGTGCATCAGGATCTAATGACTTTTTTTCCCCTCTGGATCAAATTAGGCCAAGCACTAATTGATTGTAATGGGAAAGAGTTGACCACTATTGTAATAAGTTGCCATTGCTGCATGGCTTCAATCTCACTGTCTGTCCACTGGTGGCTAATTGCTGCTCTGATTGCTTGGCCTTCTAGGACTGTGGTTTTCATGCTAATAAGCTAAATATTGAAAAACAGAGAATGCACAGATAATTCGATCACTGAAGGCACTAATGAACAAGGGTCCAAATATGAGCCATCGATATTTCAATTCCACTTGCTTATATTTTTCACAGTTGGCGGTCGGTGTTTACTTCTTCATTTATTGTGGCTGTGATGTTATTGCAAAAGCTGAGGTTAGAGAAAAATGTTCTTGAGTCAAAAATGCTTTCATTAAGAGTTTCATTGAAGCTTCAAGTTAGCAAAACATTTTTAAATGTAACATTTATTTGAGATAACTTCTTACTTATAGTTTACTTTTGAAAATGTTTTTTTATATATATATACATGGATACAGTATACTATATAAACATTTTCTGTTGTGGATGGTTCTTTGACTGACCTCAGTTTTGAGTGTGGTTCACATTAATGCAAGTTTATAAATCTTTATCACGTCTGCATTGCAAGTTATTTGCAGGCAAGTTATTATTAATTGCAAGCACACTTAGCTGTAGCACTAGAAGAGCTCAATCATTTAAACAATTATAGCTTCTTTTTTTTTTACATGAAAATTTGTTTTATGCAAAAATAACAGCAGTGCACAATTTTACAAATCAGAATGCACATTAACCATCATGAATTTTGGAAATCTGAGCTGTTTTCTTGTAACAGCAATCAACTTTAATCTTTTGGTTTGCTCATCAATCTGGTCAGAATTCAACTCTGTTTTTTTTCCCCCCTCCAAACTGAGGCCATTCAAAGAGCTATCTACAATAAATACAATATCAATTGTTTACAGTCTTTGCACAGAATTTTACTTCAAAATACAGAATTCAACCGATTATAAAATCTTTTTTTTAAATTAAATAAAGTAAATTTGGAAACAACCAATAATGCAGTTCATCAGTTTTTAAAGAAACAGAGACATCTTTGGAGCGAAGCAGCACACAGTAGGAACCCAAGACGAGAGCAGACAGCCGGGATTAGAACCTGAAAGAAGAAAGAGGGTGCTGAAGAACAATCAAATGGGAGATATCAACAAGCCCAAACACACTTGACTGATCCACTTACTTTGTATTTACTGTCTTAGTTTGAGGCTACCCATCACTGTTTAAGGTATGGTGACCGTGTACATGGCTTGCAATCCACCTCTGCTGACTGTGTTTAGATTTTTTTGTGTTTTGTTCGTTTTTCATCTGGGACATAAATGCGCTATATTGCTTATTATGATTGTTATGAGTGTATCTCAGCACCCCCCCCTTCCTCTGCTGCTGGTGGACCTGCCTGTTTACCTCCGCTGTGTTCCTAACCTGCCTGCCCAGAGATATCGCTCCAGACGACGGGGAAACAGAGCTGGTTGTCTGGTGAAGCTCAAAGCCCTGCGTGCTGCATCTTCCTAAGTCCTTCCATTCTTGCTATTGTAAATATCAAAAAAGGCGTTCAATACAGAACAACTGGACTTTCTTTGTAGCAACCAAGTTGTTGTTGTCCAGTTGTTCTGTATTGAACGCCTTTTTTGATTTTATCATGTCCTGAACGACTGAGAATCTTCACCAGCTATTGTAAATAGCAGTTTATCCACTGGCGTGGTGCCAAAAACATTAAAACATGCTGCTGTTCAACCTCTCCTGAAAAAACAAACCTTGACCCCTCAGTAGTATCCAACTCCAGGCCTGTCTCCAGACCCATTTGTTTCTAAGGGGCCGTTCACACAGCGCATATTTTGAGTGAAACCACTCCTTTCTCTCTGCGTTTCTACTTTTCATTTGCACGAGTCCACTGGCCCCCCTCTTTGAATCCGATGGTTTCTGAACTCACCCTCCAGAGTGCAGCTTTTTTGCTGACCCCCGTTGATAACATAAACATCTCCCGCTGAGCTTTTGCTTGAAAACATGCGCGCAGCACGCACGCGCGGACAGCCGGCATTTCGATCAACAATAATGGCGGCGGACTGGCACCGCTTTTTGAACTACAACTGATGGAAAATATTTTGAGTCTCATGTTTAATTATTCTACACCTGAATTACCTGCATCTGTGTTGGAAGAGACAGTCTGATCCAGTTCTTATGTCGCTGTTTATTGAACGAGGCAGGCGGACATTTCACGCATCACTCTGCACAATATGTGCTAAATAATTAACAGTTTAACAATAATAACACAAAATAACACAAAAAACTTTCTCACACATTACCACACAACACAAAGATTTTAACACTGGACTCTGTTGGTCCAGAACGCTGCTGCGAGGCTTTTAACAGGAACAAATAGAAGGTCTCACATCACACCGGTTTTATATGATCTACATTGGCTCCCTGTTAAATTTAGAATTCATTTTAAAATTTTGGTATTAACTTTTAGAGCGTTAAATGGACAGGCCCCCCAATACATCACAGAAATGCTGATCCCCTATTCTCCAGCCCGCACCCTTCGTTCTTCAGCACTGAACCTTCTACAGGTCCCTAAGACCCGGTTTAAAACTCGGGGTGACCTTTCCTTTCAGGCCGTAGCCCCCCGGCTGTGGAATGCCCTGCCCCTGTCTCTTCGTGTGACCACCTCTATTGATTCCTTTAAAACCCAGCTCAAGACACTTTTATTCAGACAAGCTTTTAGTTAAATGTTTTTATTGAGTGTTTTTATCAATTGTTCTTGTTTTTATCAGCTGTTCTTATTGTTTTGATTAATCAGATTTTAATACAGTAATTCTTCTGTTTATTTTAATTTTTTATTTATATGTTGTACAGCACTTTGTGATTTTATCTGCGAAAAGTGCTATATAAATAAACTTTACTTACTTACTTACTTACTGTGTCATCAAACGGGTTATTCACTAAACTCTCGGTCATGTGCTCATTCAGTTTACACTACTTCTCACATTTGCACTAATGTTTGTATTACATTACTGTCAATAGTCATACTACTGTTTACATTCACTGTTTACATTTATTAATACTGTTTACATTTATTACTACTGTTTACATTTATACACTACTTTTATATCTACACTACTGCTGATACATATACAGTATTCTCTGACTAGCCTTATTTAAGGATGCCCAATGTGCCTTATGTGCCTTACTGCATATGCCACTTTGCCTCTATACCAACATCAACTACCTCATACATATACTGTGTACATTAACTCATATGCTGCTTTGCCACTCTTTGCAAATGTCAATGCTAGAACCTTCAGTTTATTTTATAGATATACTTTTTATACTTTTTATACTACTATGCAAAAACTCAGGACAGTATTACACTTTTATTATTTCATTTTATGCTTATGTTCATTAAATGTTTAGTGTTTTAGTGTTGGTGTAAATTTTCATACTTTTATACTACTATGCAAAAACTCAGGACAGTGTTACACTTTTACTATTTTATGCTTATGTTTATTAAATGTTTCAGTGTTTTAGTGTTTAAATGGTTACTGTTGCACCGAGGGACTGAGAGAAACGCAATTTCAATCCTGTGTATGTCCTGTACATATTGCAGTTCTGACAATAAAGCTGACTTTGACTTTGACTTTTGACTTTGATAACAAACAATATTTATGTTAGCGTGGGAGATATATAAAGTTATCTGAGCTAAATTAATCTATCTGGACTCAAGTCACGTGATTTAAATGATGCATAACATGCTGCATGTTTAAAGTTGAAAATGAAGACAACAGGTTTATTTTTTATTTATTTATTCAGCACCACAAACTGTACATCACACAAACACTGAGAATTTAACTGAACACTATTAAACCACGTTAACTGAACTGTAAATACGGTATTGAACTGGACTCTGCTGTTTTCATCATGGATTCTGGTCTGGTCCGAACCGAACCGGTCTGCTTGGTGAAAGGACAGCTTCTCGACCTCGCAGAAAAAAAAATCAGTTGGTTGTTGTGTGATCAAAGTAAACACAAGCAAACATTATTAAAAACATTGATTTACCTGCCTAAAATCAGCTGTTCATCACAGAGTAAAGTCCGACATGTTGACTGAGTTCTGGTCCACTCAGCGTCTGGTGTGCAGCATGTTAGATGAAGAGGTCCCGCTTGGCGTCAAATCTGTCGACTCTTATCCAAAATCCAGCTTTAACTTGTTGTTAAGTTGTTGTTAGCTCAACGTTTAGCCCAGAAGAACGCAGCAGTCTGCCAGCAGAGTGAAGCAGCACGCATGCGCATTAGGTGAAGGTTCAAAAATTCACAGCGCCAACTAATGACCCGGCATGGTAACTACAGTGGATTCAAGGGGAGGGGGGATTCATGAGGGAGGGGGGAGATTCATGAGGGAGGGGGGAGATTCGAGCGGATGCATGTAAACACTTGAATTTGCCCGTGTCAACGCAAAACTTTTCATCTAATTAACTTACCCAAAACCTCTGTTTCCCCCCACCGTGTCCGTGTAAAATGGGCCTAAACTTCTGGAAAAAATAGTTGAGTCCCAGTTGAAGTGCTTCCTGGAGGATCACACTATCCTTGAGTTATTCCAATCTGGTTTTAAACCTCTCCACAGCACTGAAACTGCCCCACTGAAGGTTTTTAATGGCATCTTCTTATCCACAGACACTAGTGACTCTGTGCTGCTTGTCCTATTGGACCTTACATCTGTTTTTGACACCACTGACCATGAGATCCTCATTGCTAGGTTGGAGCAGTGGGTGGGCATCACAGGGTCTGCTCTCAATAGGGTATATGCCACGGGTAGTGGTGACGTACTTCCGTTAAAATCTGGGCTCTACGCTACACTTCCGGTTCTGGTCGACAGCAGTTGTTTTTAGCGGTAGCTTCTAGAACTAGACCATGTAAAAGACACAAAAGGTAAATTATCTGCGAGCTACTGGTACAACAAGAGAGATTTGTTGTGTGCCGTTGTGTCCAGTGAATAGCAGGGACAATAGAGCGCTTAGTTTTTTATATTTTAATGCCAGAGTTCGTGGCTAACCGAGTTAGCCTTAAAGCTAACACTCGGTTGTAGCCGGCGTTTTAAACCTCAGAATATTCAAGAGCCAGCATCAAACAGTGGTTAAAAATGAGCTGTACCTGCATTGTTCCAGTGGAATAATTGTCCCTTCCATGACCGGGGCTTTGGGAGAGAAGCAGCAAGAGGACAGCGAGGAGGAGAACACAGCTGCAGCTCAGTAAGAAACATGAATATGACTCGACTCCACATCCTGCACTTGTAGATTTAATGTTGGAGTCATGATGAGTGATTTAATAAAAGTTTGTAACTACATACTTTTAAAATAATATTCAGATTTTAACAGTTTTCTAATCTGTAAATATGTTTGTAAACTCCTAGTAACTTCAGGGCTGTTACACCTCTGAAATATTCTCTGCAGTTTCCTTTAATATGAAACCAGAACTGTTTCACTTCAATTAAACTTTTATTTCCTGAGATGTAATTATTTATTTTAAAGCATAACTCTCATAAAGAGTTCTCTGTTTGGTTTTTTACGTTATGTAGGTAAATATGAACACTTTTTTGTTTTTTCAGGTTTGCATCATCTGACCTCCTGATGTGTTTCTGACCCATGACTGCTCTGCTCTGCCATTCATGGTCGGTGTTCACCAAGAACTGAGAGGAACTCCCCATCAAGTTCAACTTGTGTTTATTTGTCTTATACAGGTTAACACAGAGTTAACAGTACAGTACAATGAAGTGCTCAGGATGAGAAGAGCAGATTTGACTTGCTAAAAATCAAACTATACTAAAAGCATGCAAAGTGAAAAAGTAATTATAATATTCACAAAGTCCTGAAGAGAGACAGTAAACATGGTTGGATATACAGTAATGATGCAGCAGGATGAATTTGAATGAACTACTGTAAGTATTTCAAACTAGTAATACAGTACAAGCTAACATGCACATAGTTATATATATATATATATATATATATATATATATATATATATATATATATATATATATATATATACACTACACATAATCAACATTACACAGGTTGTGTGACAGGTTATTGCACAAGTAGTGACATTGAGATTGAATTATTAGTTATTACCAGTTGTTCAGTGTTATTTATTGATTATTTATCCACACCACCCCGTCAACCAATATCCTGCAGCCCGTTGAGTTCTTCCTGTTCTTAAATGACCTTGACCTTGGATGAAAGCAACGGGACCTTGCTGACCGGTACGGTGTCCATCAGTCCACGGTCAGGCGGATTATCACTGCAACTTTTTGACAGTACTCGGCTCAATTAGGACCCGATACCTGAAGAGCAGATGCATAAAAATCTACCTGCATACTTCAGGACTACTGTACCCTGACACTACAGTCACACTACTTACTACTTGTAAGAAAATAAAATGTTCAAAACATTCTGACTTTGTCTTCATATTATCACCCAAAAAAATGTGTATGTTGATTTAAGACAGGCTTAGAGTTCAGTTTTATTTTAGCCAGTTTATTAAAAACAAATTTGATGATGATGTTACATTACTGTAGAAAACATATGAGGCACAAGATTTAAACAGTTTATAGCATTACAGCTTCTGACTTTAAGTCACAGCTTCCTCGACAGCTAATGGAGATTTAAAAACATTAATCAGTCAGACAAAGGTAAGTGATGAAGCAGCTCTTCTGTTCAACCATCCACATGGATCACATGTCCTTCGTCATCAGTGGAGAGTGTTTGGATCCGATCTCAGCTCACAAACATCCAGGCTGGACCAGCTGGCTCCCTCCTCATCATCATCACTACGGTGTCCTGTCCAGTGAAAGAAAACATCTCTTATTAAGAGCTGCTATAAACAGTGAGATTCACAAAACCATATAGCAGACATGTGTTGAATATAAAGAGTTTATATTGTCTGATATTTAACTTCAACTCAAGTTTTGTACACAAACTTGAATTAAAATAATTAAATTAAAATAACTTGTGTTTCTAAATCTGGTCTAAATCTCCTGCCTCCTTGTTTGAAACTGAACTGTCAGGTGGCTTTGACTCAAACAGTGGGGCTTCTGCTGCTCCTCATGGACTGTAAACACTCAGCCCTGACTTCTCCTGCCTCCTTGTTTGAAACTAACATTTGTGTTAAATCAGAAATGTACAGACAAAACACGTTTACTCAACAATTTAGCAAGGGTTAACTATGTTAGCTGTGTTAGCCTACATGATGCAGTTTGGTGAACTGAAAACAAATACAGACTTACCTTCAGAGTTATTTATGTAGTTGGACACATAAAGCTTAAATCCTTTGTCTTTCTTAGATGTGCGCTTTAGACAAAGGTCTGAATAATTCTGTACACATTGACTGTCGGAAAGTCCTGCAGAGATTGTGTAAAGATCGTCATTCTGTGGCTGTGAACCGGAAGTGCGCCCTCTGGCCCATGAATGCGGAAGTGCTAGAAAGGAAGTCCGTGGCATATAGCCTATTGGTTCAGATCCTACCTGGCTGTCAGATCCTTTTGTGTTTCCATTTTTGTTGTTTTTGTTGAGTTTTTTATTATTGTAATTCCGTTTTTTTAAATGCTGTTCATTTACACCTTTGTGTTTCCATCAAAGATTTTAGTTCTGCAGCGGCAGCACTTAAATGGGGGGTTCCGCAGGGGTCCATCCTGGGTCCTCTCCTATTCTCTTTATACCTGCTGCCACTTGGTGCTATTTTCCGGAAACACAACATACCTTTTCACTTCTACGCCGATGACTGTCAAATTTACTTCAACCTAAGACACAATGGTACATGCTCTATTCAACCTCTGCTCGACTTCCTGGCTGACATCAGGGACTGGATGGCTTTAAATTTCTTAAGTTTCAATGAAAAGAAGTCTTAAGCTTTATTTTGTACGCATATTGCATGCTTTAATATTTCTTGTTTGTTTGTTCTTTGATTTTTTTAGCCAGTCAAAAAGGTTCTTCTTATCCTAAGCATCTCATTGTACTGTTAACCTTGTGTTAACCTGTATATGACAAATAAACCCAACTTGAACTTTGAAAAAAGAAGAAAACATTTCATATAATTCAGGGTTGGATTCAAAAAAGAACTTTTTTATTTATTTAGTTGTATTAAATGTGATCAAAACTCCTTCTTTAATATTCTTTTCCCTCTGTTTAAAGTGTCCAAATGAGAGAGAACTGTGAGTTAACATTGACAGAGAAGGTTTACACTGTAATGCAACTGATTTAGTGAAAGTTTATGTTTATGTTTATTAAATTTGTTCATTTTTTTACAAAAGAAACAATACAAGACAATCTCATAAATGATAGTGTACAAAATGTAAAAAAAATGAAAGGTAGCAGAAAGAAGAATAAATCTTATTATATCTGCCCCTTACTTCCAACAATCAGATTAAACAACAATAATCAACCATGTAAACAATAATAATCTTCAACCAACTTTTTCCAACAATCAGATTAAACAATAATAATCTTCAACCAACAGTACAAAATGACTAACTCTTTCTAATTTTCTAACTAATACAATACACATTACGCTATTTCTTTTATTTTTAAGATATGTTGAGAATCTGATTCTTACACAGCCTTCTCTATAAAATAGAATTTTAGTTAAATAAAATGAGTCAAGTTTATAAAAGTAAAAGTCCAACTCTTTCAATAATGGAAACATGATTCTTATTCTACAAAGCTGAGCACTGCCAAGTGAACAAAACTCAGTAGTATTAAAGCTTCCAATGATGTGAAATAATTTTAGCTCTATTTGCTGGAAATGAGGGATTTTGATGTTGCAGCGGTTCATCTCATTGGCCTTTTGACATACTCGGGCCTTCATTTTACCATCATTTGACAGACACCCTGGATTCACAAGGTTGCTGGCAAAATCTTTATCCATTATTAAATGTGTGAGGTTGAAGCTACAGAAGTGAGATCAGAAAAGAAAGGAAGTTAAAAAAAAAGGGAAATTCAAAAGCTTGGAGTTAGAACTTCTATAAGAAATAATGTCAAACCAAACAAATAGACCAACAAACAGCATGGCAACAACAAAAGCCACAAAAAGACATTTCTGCCTTGGATGATGCCACCTTTCTGCTGGAGGCCACATTTCTTTAACCATCAAATGGCAGACTGTGAAGCTGTCCTGTTTGACGCCGAGGGTATTGAGGTGGTTTGATTGGGCTTGGGCTGACTTATCTCATCCCCCAGCCAGACCCTGCACACAGCCTGAGCCCACCACGGAGGACACAAGAGGAGGACTTGAAAGCAGGTGCAGGATGCTTATGGCAGAAAGCTGAGTTAAAAAGACTAGCTGTCTGTACTTTGTGCTTTATTGGTCTTTTTCATACAAAGCACTGCTTGGGGCAACGTATCAGAGGTGAGGAAAAAAAACAACGGCAGCAATACTTCCTGCAAGTCTGTTTTAAAAGAATCCATAATCTGGTAAACACTAAAGGTATTTTTACTAACAACATTCCAATAAACTCTGTCAGACACCGCCTTGTCATCAGGATTATGGGGGCTTTAGCTCTGAAGCCCCAGGGCATAAAGAAAAAAAAAACATGAGACTTGGAGGAAAAATAAATCACTGAGGAAATTCAAATTCTGTCCAACTTTGAACTGTTGCCTGTGTATGCCTGAGGGATGGGGCGGGGGGGCATCGTGGGACGTCGGTTGGGTGTCAGACTGACACGTCGATGTCAGCTCAGCTGCCAATAAAATGTATGATGTGCCTTTCTCTAGCTTTTCAATGAATGAGTTGTTGATCTTCAAAGCCAAACTGGAGCAATGATTACATCTAAAACTTCCTGTAGGCAACGGTGTTGGGGGGGGGGGACTTAAAAAAATGAAACATCAAAAAGGGAAGGAACTAGAAACGAGAAATATGCCCAATCTGGTTGGATGTTTCAAAGCGTTGTTACATCACAGAGATCAGAACCACTAAAAAAAAATCTCCTGCAGCAGCAGAGGTGGTGAGCTCAAAACCCACAGCAGCGAGAACACCTGGTTCTACAAATTAGCTCCCAGCAAGGTCTCATGCAGTTAGGCTGACAAAAAAAAATAGTATTTTTGGACAAATATTAAAAATCTTCTTGCGTTAAAGTTTTGAGTACAGCTCTGAGTTTTGAACTATTCAGCTGCTCCAAATACTTTAAGGAAAGGAGATGATTGAACAAGTGTTCATATAAACAAAGGCTTCATATGTGTAAGTGCCAAGGTTAGTTTGTGAGATTAGAGAATGCTGAGTCTTCTGTGGTCAACATGTATTAATGTTTTACTAAATAACTTTATTCGTAACAATATCCTTTCAGACAGATAAGAATGTACTGTATCTAGTGTTACAAAATAATCTGATGTGATGAAGAGTAGTTAGGATTCATGCTCTGTATAAGAAACCTTCACTCATAGCCACAACACATAAATCAACACAACACTGAAAATAAAACATGCATTTAAAGACCATTAACAAATTGCATTATGCAGGCAATCCATAGTACTGTCAGTGATGTAATCAAAGTCCAACTGGACATGTGTGTACCAGACTTTCATGTCTTCTGTTAATTTTAATTTAACAATTTCACCAGAAACGTGTCTGTATGCATATACATTTGAAAAACCTTTCAATCTTGCAAAGTCTACATGCACAGTTTACTAAACTGTTAAATGTCTTCAACTTTTAATTTATACTATTCCATTTGTTTATTCGATTACATTTTTTTTTTCCATAAATGCAAAAGAGTATTTTATAATTATGAAGAAAAAAATTGTGAATATGTCAAAGTTTGTGCTCAATAATCCAGGTAAAAAAAGCTCCAACAATGTTAGGTCGGGTCCTCTGGATGGTTTCTTGTTGCTGAAACATTCTTCAAACAACATAGGCAATGGCTGCCTCAGAGGAGTCGATGAGAGAAAGGGCAGACTCCAAAAACCATCTTATCACCATCAAACTGTTTGGCCCACTATGTGAGTGTCATGTTTATGAAAAACTAAATAGGTCATGTCTAACTCTCAATGCTAAGAAACACCTTGCATCTGCTACTTTCCTTCCTCCATTGACTACGGTGACAACATTTTCATAAATGCTCCTACACACACCTTGCAGATGTTGGATGCTGTCTATCATGTTGTGCTAAGATTTATAAATGTAACTACCGTACCCAGCACTGCACCCTGTATTCACTGGTTAACTGGACATCATTAACTTCATGCAGACTCTATGACTGGTACATTTTCTTCTTTAAATCACTTCTTGGTCTGTTGCCTTCATACATCTCCTCCTACATGTCACAGCGTGCACTCTCAGGACATTATTACCTGCAGTGTTCCTTCAGTGCAGACTGAACTTGGCAAAATGTCCTTCTTCTACTCCGCTCCTGTTTCCTGGAATATCTTGAAAAAAGATCTGAAATTCTCTACCTTGACCTCTATAAGTGACTTCAACCATATGTTACGT
>JBBPBX010031655.1:0-34379 GCA_038048925.1 Garcialebias charrua
TTTTATATAATCTTCTATTAGTGTAGAACAATATAGTCCTGGTTTGAAGAGTCTAGGTGTTGTGGTTTTTGACCTGGACCAGGTCTAATGTGGTCCAGTAGACTAAAAATGATGAAAAACAAACTTTGTGGAAGTTTCACAAATCAGCAAAACGTTTCACAAAGCTCAAACTTAGTTTTATATATTCTTCTATTAGTCTAGAATAATATAGTCCTGGTTTGAAGAGTGTAGGTGTTGTGGTTTTTGACCTGGACCAGGTCTAATGTGGTCCAGTAGCCTAAAAATGATGAAAAACAAACTTTGTGGAAGTTTCACAAATCAGCAAAACGTTTCACAAAGCTCAAACTTAGTTTTATATATTCTTCTATTAGTCTAGAATAATATAGTCCTGGTTTGAAGAGTGTAGGTCTTGTGGTTTTTGACCTGGACCAGGTCTAATGTGGTCCAGTAGAATAAAAATGATGAAAAACAAACTTTGTGGAAGTTTCACAAATCAGCAAAACGTTTCACAAAGCTCAAACTTAGTTTTATATATTCTTCTATTAGTCTAGAATAATATAGTCCTGGTTTGAAGAGTGTAGGTGTTGTGGTTTTTGACCTGGACCAGGTCTAATGTGGTCCAGTAGACTAAAAATGATGAAAAACAAACTTTGTGGAAGTTTCACAAATCAGCAAAACGTTTCACAAAGCTCAAACTTAGTTTTATATATTCTTCTATTAGTCTAGATTAATATAGTCCTGGTTTGAAGAGTCTAGGTCTTGTGGTTTCTGAGCTAGACCGGGTCAAATACGGTACAGTAGACTAAAAATGATGAAAAACTAACTTTGGTCAAGTTTCACAAATCAGAAAAACGTTTCACAAAGCTCAAACTTAGTTTTATATATTCTTCTATTAGTCTAGAACAATATAGTCCTGGTTTGAAGAGTGTAGGTGTTGTGGTTTTTGACCTGGACCAGGTCTAATGTGGTCCAGTAGACAAAAAATGATGAAAAACAAACTTTGTGGAAGTTTCACAAATCAGCAAAACGTTTCACAAAGCTCAAACTTAGTTTTATATATTCTTTTATTAGTCTAGATTAATATAGTCCTGGTTTGAAGAGTCTAGGTCTTGTGGTTTCTGAGCTAGACCGGGTCAAATACGGTACAGTAGACTAAAAATGATGAAAAACTAACTTTGGTCAAGTTTCACAAATCAGAAAAACGTTTCACAAAGCTCAAACTTAGTTTTATATATTCTTCTATTAGTCTAGAATAATATAGTCCTGGTTTGAAGAGTCTAGGTGTTGTAGGTTTTGAGCTAGAGCAGATTAAACCCGCTCAAGGTACTGAAAAATTAGTTGTACTGTCCCTTTAGTCATTTGCCGAATCGGAAGCTGGAATCGGAAGCTAACTTCAGCTTCGTAGGCAGCAGTGCATGTGACGTCAGGGTGTACTAGACGTGTCAGAGTGTACTGTCTAGACCAACAAGAAAATCAGCGTGCAGTATCTTCTGTTCAACCCATAGAGCTACCATAAACACGTTTTTGGACCAAATATTGCCGATTTAAACAAATACGCACAAATACATGAAAATTAACACAGGAATAGTGCTCAGAAACATTTTA
Source organism: Garcialebias charrua (assembly GCA_038048925.1). Taxonomy (NCBI): domain Eukaryota; kingdom Metazoa; phylum Chordata; class Actinopteri; order Cyprinodontiformes; family Rivulidae; genus Garcialebias; species Garcialebias charrua. The sequence goes on from JBBPBX010031655.1 coordinate 1,606, forward strand.
AACACATTCTAGGGAGTTTATCAGCTAAAAAAACATAAATTTGGGTTTAGTCGCTCTTTAATGTTGAAAAACTAGGGGTGCACTAAGCTACCTGTCTTAACTGCATATATGCCCATTGAAAATAGACACATTTAAATGCAAATTTGAATATATTAAAATAACCATATAGGGGTATTATTGAGCATTACCATATGTTTCATGGAGCTGAAGATATGACTACTGTAATTGCAAAAAGTCAAACTTCAAAACATGTCATCAATTACTTTTATTGATGCATCTACATTTTACTTTCAGCCAAACATGGAACGTTCAAGAGTTACCAATAGGCTTGGTTCAGCCGCAAAAGCAGCTGGTTTTCAAAGTTCTTTGAGCCAATGCATTTCTCTCAAATCACAAGCTCAGACCTAGGACTTCATTTATAAACTTCAAGCATGAAATTTATTACAGCTGAAGGTCAGACTACAAGTTAGGGAGCAGTTTCACTGTTCACTTATGAAGAGGAGACCATTATATTGCCACCTACATAAAGCTGTTTTAAATTAAATTAGATTATAAATATTAAATACAGCAACTAGATAAATTGCATTTCCTGCAAAATGCAATGTGATTGTTTGTTTCTGGATGATTTTGAGCAAAGATGCTAAAAGTGAACTGAACTGTCAATGCTCACTGAACCTGAACAGTTAAAGTGGACCTCAAAACTAGCTGAATGATTGCTGAAATTTGCTGATGAACAAACAGTGAAATTAAAAGCTTAAAAGGGGCTGAGAATATATGACAAATGCAGAAATGTTCAGTATAAAAGGTGAAATTATCAGAAAATTAGAAAAAATGGCCAGAAGAAGCTAAAGATGAGGGAAAGAAGCTAACAGGAGCATAAAACAGTTGAAATTAACATAAAAAAGCAACAACAACAAAAAAATCTCAAGACAAAAATAGTTTGAAAGCAGCATAAATGTCATTAGTTATAGAAAGAACAATTACTCTGGGAACATTTCATTAAAATCCAATCAGTAGTTCATGGATTACTTTGCTAACAAACATTAAACCATTAGCAGAAGCAATTTGTTGTGACCCTACCATATTCGGTGTCAACACTGATAAGGGACACATAAAATTTCTTTATATGCCGACGACGTTTTGTTATTTATCTCCAGACCTACCACCTCGGTGGGAAGAGTTATTACAATTATTAATCAATTTGGCTCATTCTCGGGATATAAAATAAATTTCTCTAAATCCGAAGCCATGCCTCTGGGTAAACAACTTTACATACCTAACTCCCCCTTTAGGTGGTCTCCTGCAGGATTTAAATATCTTGGCATATTTATAACACCTGCTTTTAATCAGATGTTCAAAACCAACTTTGTGCCACTATTTACACAAATTAAATTAGACCTTGAACGTTGGAACTATCTTCCTTTATCTTGGATGGGCAGAATTTCGCTCCTCAAGATAGAATAGAATAGAATATATCTTTATTGACATTGTCATTTCACCGGGGCACAAAACAACGTAATCGATTACGCACATCCGTCTTAAGATAGGGACGAGTGCACGAAGTCGCAGCAGTCTGAAACAGCGCCACCACAATCAGATATGGAAAAAGGAAAATACAGATAGGTATCATTGGTATTCAAAAAAAGAATCTATCATAACTTGTCTTCTTAAGACACTCCATGATAAAGTCCCAAAAACTCTACCAGCATAAGCACAGAGACAAGACATGTTGCAGTTTGATGACAAGCAAGGAGATCAAGTCTGTGAGTAACATTCAGATAAGCACAGTCAGCAGTTGTCTCAGCTCGGCGCCATCCAAGCGCACACACAGAGATCTCTGGGGGCAGCGTGTTCTCTCAGCTTTCGACTCCAGGAGAAGAATTTCCACACGGCCTTCATTCAAGGCCGCCAGAGTCCAGATTAGATACTCTTTTTGTTTATCTTCAGCTCAGGCCACAGCGTTCTTTTGACTGCAGCCTTCCAAGTCCAGGTGCTGTTCAGGTCCAAAATCGCCGAATCATATGAGGTTCCGAGCTACGAACCCCCATCTGTGCCCTGATTGAGTCCGGACGGCTGTAAACGAGTTCCAAAACGCACCGCAGGTCCGCGGTGGTCTACCGCTGCTCCCATCGTGCGGTTCAGTTCGTACAACAGCTGGGATGTGGAGCTCATAGCCCGGATCAGAGAATCTTGCTGATCAGGAAGTTTCGCCAGCGCGCTGATAGCCGCCGCAGTCTTCCTCAGCTTCCAGTAGCAGACAGCTCCGCCAACGCCAAAAAACAGAGTAGCTGCCACCAATATCCCAATAATCCACAAATCTTCCACGTCTTCGACAGACAGGACAGTCAGACACATTGGCTGCCACTGGCCCCACGAGTCCATAATGTATCCGACAGCGTGCGTGTCGGAGGGACAAGCCGTTTCTCCTGGCCCGGTTCGCTTCGTGGAAAAAATTTTATCTATAGAGGAAACAGCCCAATTAATTAAATCCATCGCAAATTGGTTCGAGTGAGCGCTGAAGAGTTACAGACGAGACAAAAGCAAGCGGGGAGGAGGAAAACTTAGGGAGGAGAGGAGCAAAAAGATATGCAACTTGCTTTGCCGAGAGCGGAAGTAGGAAAGATGAACGTTCTTCCTCGCTTATTATACCCAATTAGGATGATACCCGTCTTGTTTACTCAGAAGTGGATTCAAAAACTAAAAAGTTGGTTTAATTCCTTTATATGGGCCAAAAGAAGGGCATTCATAAAAATGTCAACACTGCAGTTACCAAGAGACAAGGGAGGCTTAGCTTTTCCGGACATTAAAAAATATCAGTTGAGCTCTCTTATATTATATGTCCGGGAATGGATATCTGAGAATCCATCCACAGTGTGGCTTGATATAGAAGCCTCATTATGTAACTGCCCTCTCAAAAGCCTAATTTTTGTTAAAACTATGAAAACAATACATAAATGTTGTAATAATCCAATTACTGTGAATACAGTTAGGGCCTGGAGGACGGTTCAACATATCAAGGGAAGAACTGGGAAAACATCGCCATTTATACCCTTTATTCAGAACCCAGATTTTCTCCCTGGTATGTTAGATGCAGGCTTTGGAGAGTGGGGGGCTAAGGGTATTTACTCTCTGGGTTGTCTTTTGAAGGAAGGGGTGTTTATGTCTTTTAATCAAGTTATGGAAGTCTTTGGAGTAGCGAAAAATAACCTCTTTCGTTTTTTTCAGTTAAGAGACTTTGTTAAAAAAGAAACAACATTATTCAGGGACATTGAAGCCTCAAGCATTGAAAATTTGTTTTTTGGAAGTCGTGAAGTGTCACTTAGTATGTGCTATAAAACACTGAAATGTGATAAGAGTCACTTATCCACTTTGGCTCAGGCCTGGGGAAAAGAACTGAACGTCGAGATTACTGATGAAACATGGAGTGGTATTTGGAACTCTGCCGGAAAAATTTCCATTTGTAATCGTTCTTGGGCGTTACAACTTAAATTACTACATAGAGCTCACTTGGCTCCAAACCGAGTGTCTAAGTTTAAACCAGGATCCTCGTCACTGTGCCCTAAATGTAAAATACATGAAGGCAGCCTTACACACTGTCTTTGGTCATGTCCCAGGATCCAGATATACTGGAAATCTATTTTGGTTGAGATAAAGAAAATTATCAAAACTGATATTGATCTCGACCCAGTGTCTCTTCTCCTTGGCCTACCAAACAAACATATCCAAAATTCAAACAAAAGTAAGTTGTATAATGTTCTAACTTTCTGTGCTCGGAAAAATATTTTGTTACAATGGATTTCTAATAAGCCCCCTGCCATTTCTGGATGGAAAAGACTCATTTTGGAATATATACCGCTTGACTTTTTAACCCTAGGATGCATGAACGACCAATACCTACATTCTTCCATGAGTGGGGTCAAAAATGACCCCAATTAGAATTAATGGGGTTTTGCAATGAATTTAAATTATGTCTTTAATTTTGGTTAAAGGTAGTTATATTTATTATATTTGGGTCAACAAAAGGCTGATTTTACATTTAATATGGTTATTCATAACTTTTTATAACATTTTTTCACACGAAATAACATCAAATCTTCAAAAATTATTGCTAGAATGTCCATCTGTCTGAAGGACAAAAAAGAGAATGAACATAGAACCAGAACACTGTACACTCACATGTGCCCACACAAACATATTTTCTCTATTCACTGTGTGCAGTTGTCACAAACAATTTGCTTTTGGCTGTGACCATTGCACATTGTAGTACTGCATTTCCTGCACCAATTGGTGGCTTTGCTATTTTTGTTTCTTGGACACATCTGGCACCTCTTTCTCTTCTGTTGGCCCTCTGTGCCTCTCTCCTGTTACTTGTTTGCAACTTTTGTCACTCCACATCTTCCAGTTGCTTCAGTGATGTAGCTTGGTAGGTTCAGGGTACCTAGGGTTGTGTAGAAGACTCCCAAAAAGCACACACATTGGTACATTCCAGTTCTCCTCACTTCCTGCAAGAATGGTCACTCCAATGAAGGCCATGAGCTCCTGTTTGCTTAGATTTTTCCACTCTTTTCCTCTGCTTGTTGAGACTCTTCTTCCCTCCATGTTTGTTCATGTCAACACCTCTTCTAATATACTATCCATCCATCCATTATCTTTTACCCGCTTCTTCCATTTTTGGGTCACGGAGGTCGGTGCCCATGTCCAGCAATCACTGTGCGAGGGGCAGGGTACACCCCGGACGGGTCGCAAGTCCATCACAGGGCCACATAGAGACAAACAACCATTCACTCTCTCACTCACACTTAGAGACAATTCAGAGTTACCAATCAGCCTAACATGCATGTTTTTGGTCTGTGGGAGGAAACCAGAGTACCCGGAGGAAACCCACGCATGCACGGAGAGAACATGCAAACTTCACCCAGAAAGGCCCCAGACTGGGATTTTAACCAGGGACCTGCTCGCTGAGAGGCAGCAGCTCTACCAGTTGCGCCACCGTGCTGTCCTTCTAATATACTATCAGTGATAAACAGCTTTCATGCATCTATTGGAGAGATGGTGCTAAACCCAGGTGCAGGCCCTGACCGACTTCTCAGTAAATTGTGGCTTGGTGTTTTAGCCTGAGTGGGAGATAACGCTGCCTAGTAAGAGCCCTTGTGGCTCATTCTGTTGGACACAATATCCTTTCCCTCTTTGGAGGTCTCAGAGGACTCCTCAGTGTCTGACTGATCTTGTTCAGCAGAGGCAGGTTGATTTCCAGACAGCCTGACATGTCCAGGTGGACAATAATCTGTATCCTCTACATTCAAGATGCCAGATCCCGAGTCAGTACCACTGATGGGTTCTTCATCCCATCTGTTCAGGATCATATCTCGAGCAAAGTCTTCGGGTATCGCTGTCCTCAAAATAGCCATGATAGTTTAGATGAAAAAACATAAAACACACACAAACATGATACCTGGCTTCAACAAAGGACTATGACAACAATGGACAACAGCAACAACAATAGACAATCATAAAAGAGGCATACAAATTTTCAAAATAATATATATACAATATAATATATATAATATTTATATAGGTTATCCAACAGGTTTGCATTTGTTACAAGGAATTATGAATACAGTGAGTTTCTACACAACAAATCCAGTAATATCAGCTGGCTTACTAAGCTAGTTTAATGTTAGCTAGCTTAAGTACTAACAATATTTTGTAGTTAACTAAGAGTGTCTACTTTGTTGACCAACAGGATATTCTATCAGGAAAGTCATTGAGTTGGTAAATGAAGATAATACATGTATGCTGCTGTGTCAAACTGAACTCTAGTGGTGAGACTGCAGGTATCAGATGTGTAAATGAGACAGAAAATGTATCTTGACAGTCACAGTTGGTAAGAATCAAAGGTTCCCAAAGCAAACCCTTGAGATTCTATAGGAAATGCTTGGGGTCATTTTTGACCCCACTCATGAAAAACTGGGGTAGTGACACAAAAACTGCAATTTCTGAAAATGTATAAAAACATTTTAAAAAATTCAAATGGCTTGAAGTCACAAACATGTTTTATGAGGAATACCTGGAATATGGAAGAGTAAAAACTTTTAGTTTCAGATATTTTGAAGAATAACAACCCTCGGGGTCATTTTTGACCCCACTTATGCATCTAAGGGTTAACATGCCTTGCTCATTCCAAGACTGACATTTTTAGATGCATATGGAAGCCCTTCTTGGATTACTCTGAGGGACATGTGTCTACCATCTTATCTCGAGCATTTATAGATGTTTAGATCTGGACTATCTAGTGATTGAAGTATGTATTTCCCTTATCATATCTTACTGCAATGCTGAGCCTTTTGTTTTGTATTATGTTGTTGTTGTTTTGTTTTGTATGTGTGTGTTCTTTTGTCTTTTTTTGTGAAAAAAATCTAATAAATATATCTATTAAAAAAAGGAAACGTGAAGGATTTATCTCATCGGAGAAGCTCACAGCAGCTCCATCGCTCTCTCGGATCTGCTCAGAAGACGTCGTGCTTTTGGCCGGTAAACAAAATATTCTACATAAATCATTTTGTGAAACAATGTCAGAACAATGTTGGAGTACAACTGTCTGTGTGTTTGTTTTTTTCTTCTTCATTATTTAGCAACAGCGTCTTGCATGCTGTGGTTAGCTTAGCATCTCGCTAACGCGACAACGGCCTCCTCACAGTCTCGCCGGTCCACCGGGACCGGTGGGGAGACCGCCCCAGTGGGGGAAGGAGGACGGGAGCCAAGTCGTGCGGGCGACGCGTCGGTCCCATGGGACGTGCCCCCGCGGCCGCGACGGATCCACGCCGTCCGACCTGAGCTCGACGGACCCTCCGCTCCAGATGCTAACGACATGCTAACTTCCAACACGGTAACACTCAAAGTGCTGGTTCTGGTCCGTGTTCAGCCTGGACTGTTTGTGCTGGCTGTGTGTTATTTTAGTTAAACCTTTATTTAGCTGGTTAGATATGATTGAGACAGTTTACACATCTTTTTTGGATTTAAAGCTGTGAAGCTGTGGTAGCTCGAGTGTGTTTGTCCGCCATTTCTGCCTTTACGAGTGGCGAAAAACCCGGTATTGCGCAATACTCGCCAGTGTGTGGGAACTATGTATTCAGTACAATGTTAAAAAGGGAAACCCACACAGTCTTTATGGCAAACAGGAGTACTGTCATCACCTGGAGGGATTTTGTACCAATCTCACAGTAGTCCAGAGTCCGCCCTGGTGAAATCTGCTGCACCCGAAGAGACGCCACTCAAACTGACACCTGTTTGATTAGTTGAGCTGGCATCAGTCGGCTCAGCTCAGCCCGCAGGACGCGTGACGTACGTAGCCCACCCCACGCCGTCCAGACAGCGGGCACCAAACAGTCCCAGGACCAGCCGGCAGGCGAGGGACGACCCGGATGGGGGCAGAACCAGTCGTGACAATCCAGACCGCAGCAAACACACGGCCACGAACAAACAGGAAGCAGACGGTCGCCAAGGACAAACAGCAGCAGCTACCAAACATAAATATTAATTAAAATCTGAACGTGTAAGAGAACAGAAAAACTGGCGCTTCACAACTCACCACCATGTTCCACCTCAAGAGGGAAACAGGAAGCTCGTACATGTGGTCGCGAGAACAGTAGATCATCGCGACCTGGTGCACATAACGCTAGCGCGACACAGCCAGCAAACGCCGCCGGAAAGCGGATGACGTGTCCTCAACCCTGAGGACTTGCCCCTTTTATACCGGAAGCAGCCCCAGACCCATCAATCACATCTCTGCATGTGTGGTGCATTTAATGACCGCAGGACATCCTGCCACACTTGTAAAGTCCTTCCGTGCTCGCTCGCTTCTATGGCCGCCATTTTCAGCAGGGCAAATGAGGCGCTGACGCGTCGCATAGCGGTGACGCATAATAGATGCGACTTAAATAAAGGTGCAATCTGTTTATGAATTTTTCCAAATTATTGCCAATAATTGGACAAAGCGATCAATATAACGGTGCGACTTTTCAGGCGGAAATTACGGTAATCAACATTACTAATCATCATCTCTTACTCTGCTCCTGTAACCTGGAACATCTTGCAAAAAGATCTGAAGCTGTCGACTTTGACCACTCTAAAGCCCCCGGCAGAGCTCAGCGTACAGGCAGTACGCCACACTACGCCGTACGTACGCAGAGGCACAAGCGTAGCCCCGCAGGGCACGAACGCGCAAATCTCAAATTTTACAACCGCGTACGCGATGCGCGTTGTCTCACAATAAACTGCCCGGAGCCGGACTGTTTTGTATGTTACACAAATGAATTAAATTCCCCTTCTTCATCGCTGATCGGGCCTTTTCTTTTGTTTTTTTGCCAAAAGTCAAGTAATCGCTTCATCCTCCGTTCACTCCATGACTGAAATGAATGAATTCAGGTCCTACCTGGCTGTGCGAGGTTTTAAATATTTCCTGGTGGGCTGTGGGCTGCAGGAAAAGCACTCCCTGTTTTTATTTTTATTTCTTAGAACTTTTTATTAACATATAAAGTTTAGAAACACCGCAGCGGGCTGCAGCCGGCCAGCTCATGCCTTCTCTCTGTAAGGATGGCTCCTGTTGGTCTTGTCTTGATGTTTATTTTGTTATTGTTTAGTCTTCATGTTTATTTTAGGTCCCCTTCTGGTGTAGTCTTAGTTCATGTCTATTTTAGTTCCCCGTCTAGTTCAGTCAGTCTTCATGTTTAGTCAGTCAGTCTTCATATTTAGTCTTCATGTTTATTCTCGTTTAGTCTTTAGTGTAGTCTTGTCTATTTCAGTTCCCCGTCTAGTTCAGTCAGTCTTCATGTTTAGTCAGTCAGTCTTCATATTTAGTCTTCATGTTTATTCTCGTTTAGTCTTCAGTGTATTGTAGTCATGTGTTTAGTTTCTGTCACCCTGTTCACCTTCCACCTTCCACGTTTCAGAGTTAGCTTTGTCTGTTAATTGCTCCCAGGTGTGTGTCGTTACTTCCTGTCTTGTCTGTGTGTATATATACTCTGTCTGCAGTCAGTTTTTTGTCGGGTCATTCGTCCATTTCCCCTGGTGTGTCGTGATGTGTATCTGCTGCGCTTCAGCTCCCTGGTCTGTGAGTACGTCTCTTTAGTTTTGAGTTCTAGTAATCCAGCCACAGTTTGAGCTTCAAAGCCACAGTTTTAGTTTAGTCCGGAGTTTATGTTTCATGTTCTACTGCCACGTCAGTATGTTTATTTGTCTCATTATAGTTTATTTGATTCTCACTCGTGCCTCTGAGAGTCTGCTGTCTGCAACATTGGACTCATCTCCTCACACACCCCGCCAATCATGACACTCTCACTCGACCTGTCAATCATTTCAGTAGGCGTGTCAGCAAGTGACCAATCAGCGACCTCAGTTTGTCCTGCTCTGCGCGCAGCTGCTCAAATTACAACAAGGATTTGGAGCGAAAACGCGAGCATTTAACGCGAGAACGAAAGCAGAGCATGTGCCAGCGAACGCGTGCGCACAGAATGCGCACGTAGAGTGGCGTACAGGCAGTACGCTGAGCTCTGCCGGAGCCTTAAGGGATTTTAAACGACTGCTAAGTTCATGGCAAAACCCAATGCAGACATGTTCCTGTTTTAAGTATTTTACGTAATGTAGCTGTTTTTTGTTTAGATTTTATATAATTTATTCTATTTACTTTTCATTTTTTACATGATTGTCTGTTTTTACCTGTACCTCACCTGTGTTCTTAAAACAGGTCTCTCTTGTAAATGAGTCCTTGTGGCTCAGTGAGACTAACCCTATAAATAAAGGTTGAATGAATCATAAAGCTGTAAAATGTTCTGTCTTTCATAAGATTATACTTATGTTTACTCTAACACCAAAACATGAATTTTATGATTGTTGCCCACATTTAGCATTACTGCAGGGATGATGGAAACACTGGTAGCATGAAGTACATCAGCAGAAAGACAGACGTGCTGTATGAAGTTACTGAGCAGAGCTGAGGCACAGTAAATTGCGTCACATATGGCAATCGGCGAGGTGGGGGAGGGGATTGCCTTTGGCTGTTGCTTGTTGGGCATGGGCGTGACACTGCGCATGACAGTGGAAAAGTACCGCCAGCGAGAGGGGGGGGCTGGGCTTCTGGCGGATGTACACACAGCCGCAGTGCACCTGGCGGCGGAGGGATCCGTACAGGTAAAGCGGTAACTATTTAAAGGGCTGCGGCCATTTTGTCCCTCGTGGGTTAGTTACGGTGATTGATGAGAAGAGACATACGAACGAGAACGAAGAAGAACAACGACAACGAGAGAAAAAAAACAACCAACAACGTACGAACAGGTACTGTAATATATTTAAATTTACAGTAGCAGTTTTAGACTAAAGCGAACGTTAGCACGTTAGCATTCATTTTAATTTTTGCTCCTTAGGAATTAGCATGGTAGCTAATTTTCGACGCTAATTTTCAGAAGTGTTCATGTGTGATTGTTGACATCATTTTGCTGATGTGAGTCCCTGCTGATTTGCTGCTGTTGTGATGTTAAAAGCTGCTCTTTGAGAAGTGTTCATGTGTCATTGTTGACATCATTTTGCTGATGTGAGTTCCCTGATTTGCTGCTGTTGTGATGTTAAAAGCTGCACTTTGAGAAGTGTTCATGTGTGATTGTTGACATCATTTTGCTGATGTGATTTCCTGCTGATTTCCTGCAGTTCTGATGTGAAGTTACTGATGTACAGTTACTGTGTGTGTTTATGGATGCATGTGTGGTGTAATGGTTTAGATAAGTGTTTGTAAATAAAGTTCTGTGCATGTTTATGGCCCAGTATGTCAGTCTCATGCTGTTAAATGTGTGCGCGGCGCACCGTTAGCGGTATTTCCGCGACCTACGAACGGAATAACGACCTACGAACGGGACGCAATTTTCACCCCCTACCTACGACAGGATCGAGCTGCGAACGGTTCTTAGGTCCCGAACTCGTTCGTAGGTCGGGGGTTCCCTGTATATACATATATATATATATATATATATATATATATATATATATATATATATATATACATATATACATATATATATACATATATACATATATATATATATATATATATATATATATATATATATATATATATATATATATATATATATATATATATATATATATATATATATCAAAGTCAAAGTCAAAGTCAACTTTATTGTCAGATCTGCAATATGTACTGTACAGGACATACACAGGACCGAAATTGCGTTTCTCTCAGTCCCTCGGTGCAACAGTAAACATCTAAACATTGAAACACTGAAACATATAATAATAGACATAAGCATAAAATAGTAAAACTAACACTGTCCTGAGTTTTTGCATAGTGGTATAAGAGTATGAAAATTTACACCAACTCTAAAACTAAAACTAAAACATTAAACATTTAATGAACATAATACTGTCCTGAGTTTTTGCATACTAGTATAAAAAAAGAGTATAAAAAGTATAACTAAAATAAACTAAAGGTTTATAATATATATATACAGGTAGTCCCCGATTTACGAGCGAGATCCGTTACAACGAGGCGCTCGTAAACCGGAAATCTCGTAATTTGGAACGGTTGCCATGTCTCTCGTAAGTCCGGAATTTCGCTCGTAAATTGGAACGGTTTCGCTAGCGCGACTACAAACACTCGTTTTTCATCAAAAAACTGCTTATGAGTGCATAAAAATGATCGGAAACGTGTGTCCATATGTTTAGCTAACTAACTGTGGTGAAAAAACACATGAAAACTCAGTATTTTTTGCGTTTTTTCCAAAAATTCGCCAGCTCGTAAGTCTGGAACCTCGTAGATCAGAGCGCTCGTAATTCGGGGACTACCTGTATATATATATATATATATATATATATATATATATATATATATATATATATATATATATATATATGTATATATATATATATATATATATATGTATATATATATATATTCATTCATTCATTCAACCTTTATTTATACAGGCTAGCCTCGTTGAGTCACGGGGACTCATTTACAAGAGGGACCTGTCTCACTCACACCAAACAACCATCCACTCTCACACTCACACCTAGGGTCAATTTAGAGTCACCAATCAGCCTAACAAGCATGTTTTTTGGTCTGTGGGAGGAAACCGGAGTACCCGGAGGAAACCCACGCATGCACGGGGAGAACATGCAAACTCCACCCAGAAAGGCCCCGGACCGGGATTTGAACCGGCAACCTTCTCGCTGAGAGGCAGCAGCTCTACCAGTTGTGCCACCGTGCTGCCCATATATATGTATATATATATATATATATATATATATATATATATATATATATATATATATATATATATGTATATATATATATATATGTATATATATATATATATATATATATATATATATACTGTATATATATATATATACTGTATATATAATTACAGTATCTAATATGTATACATAATGTGTGTGTGAATAAATTGCATCTTTGGTTGTATCTTGCTAAACATGTCATATAATTAAGTATGGTATTCCACCAAAATTATTTAAATATGCTAAACTATATGTTCCTATACATGCAGTTTTAATAGCTGTATGCCTAACATTTAAATATGTGGCAATGGGATTACTATTCAGCGTGTTATGATTGATTAAATGCTCTGATACTTCATTGTGCCAGCCAAATATATAAGGCTGAGTGGAGCGGTTGCCAGCGCCAAGATGGCCGCCTGAAATCTCGTCAGCTCCAATAGGCGAGAGCGGGCCATGCGGTATCTAGTGTTCTATATATGATATCTATGCATGAGACACGACTCTAGAACGGATTGGACCCACCCCTACTGCCGTTGCATTGTGGGAAATGTAGTGTTTGTACATGCAAAACACAAGCGGGCGGCTGTGGCCTGCGGGCCGTTTCTAATAGTAATTAAATATCATCCAGGGGGCCATAAATAATTAATTTGCAGGCCGGATCTGGCCCGCGGGCCGGGACTTTGACATATGTCCTTTAGAGGTAACACTAATAAAAGTGGCAATTTGTATGAACTTCTCAGACTTAGGGCTGAGGAGGGTGATCTTATTTTGCTGAAGTGGTTAACAGACCGTACCACAATTTACACAAGCCCTCAAGCACAGAATGAAATTCTAAACATCATGGCAAATTTGATAATTCGAGGCATTGCAGATGAAATCAGGTCCAATTCTGTTGTTCAATTTTCAGTCATTGTTGATGGAACATAGGATATTTGTGGCACTGAACAAGAGAGTGTCTGTCTGCGCTATGTGGACCATGACCTTATCCCACATGAAGAGTTTGTCGGGCTTTACGAAGTATCTGACACAACAGGCCATGGTATTAAAGGGGACCAAATGTAGGTCATATAATTTTTTGTGGTTTATCTGTGGGCTATCCAGACCTTTTTCATTCAATTTTATACACAAAATAATGCTTAGATAATAAAATATCCCCTTTCTAATTCTGCCAGATTTTACTTCCGTTCAAAACGAGCTGTTTATGATAATGAGCTCGGAAGGGCACGCACTTCAAAAATGTATTTACATAAACTCCGCCCTCCAAAGGGTTCACGTTAGCATTTCATGCACTTTAGAAATGGCTAGTGCTAACAGCTCCCTCGTACAGCCGTATATATTTGACCCTGAGTCAGACCCAGAGGCTGAAGACGTGGATCAACCTGCACAACTAAGGATGCAGCAAGCGTTTTCTGAATGGTAATTCATGTTTAGACTAAAAACTCATGTTATCACCATTGCAATACGAAATTACTGTACTGTAATGCTATTTGTGTGACACTATTATGTTATTTGCAACGTTATATTGGCTAACAATACAGTTGCTTATAAATTGACAATGAGGTACTTTATGTGTGGTTACATTGAATTCTTTTTGTAATATTACGTTTGATTATCTCTAAAATACTTTAATTTTGCTTTTAAAATTATCATTAATGTTAAAAAAATAAATGTATATTTGTTATCTAATGTATTTTTATAATTGTTATGAAATAAGTTATTTTAAATATCACATTTAACATTATACTGGATAGCAAAAAGTCATATTTGCTATTGAAAATGCAATTTTTGCTATCAAATTTATTATATTTCTTTAAAAAAATATTTGACATCAAAGAAACTTATTTTTCTCATCAAATAAACTTACAATACTTACATCACCTTTATTATATGTAGGTGTTTTTGTGGTAAATGTGGGACCATGCCAACTGAAGTTGAAAATGTATGCTGTCTGGAGATTAAACAGGTAAAGTTGATACAAAATTTATATAATTTAATAACCATTAAGTACAATAGCAACACAATAGTTCTAACAAACTGAAATTATGATATTCAATACAGGTTACACGACGACTGCAGCAGTTGGATGAACCACCTCAGTGCATTACTCTTCATCCTGGTTTTGACCCTGTGTGCCTGAATGTCTATTCTCTACAAAAATGCCTTCAAGCTGATTATGGGGGCTTAAATGTAACAGGAATAGAAAAGTAAGTTTTTTGACATTGCATTTCTTATAAAAACATTGACGTTGTATTTAATGAGGCAAATCCTATTGAAGTAATTAGATTATTTTCAAGGTTCAATAGTGCCTCTAGGGCAGGGGTGTCAAAGTCAAATACACCAAGGGCCACAAAAAAATAATTGCTACAAGCCAAGGGCCGGACTGGTTCAATGTTTATTATAAGGGGGTGATATAATAATTTTTTTCTTCTTTCTGCACTCTTTTCATTGTGTTTTCTTTTTGATTAATTTGTTTTATTTTGTCTCTTGAATTAATAAATGAATTAAATACAATGTTAAATAGCTTTACATCTGCTAAGTTCTTGGCATAAATCAACACAGACATGTTCCTGCTTTTAGTATTTTACATTGTTTTATAATGCAGCCGTTTAGGTTTTGTTTTCTCTTTTAAATGAATTAATAAATTAATTAAATACAATGTTAAATAGCTTTACATCTGCTAAGTTCTTGGCATAAATCAACACAGACATGTTCCTGATTTTAGTATTTTACATTGTTTTATAATGTAGCTGTTTATGTTTTGTGTTTTTAATACAGTTTTCTTATGGTTTTTAATTAATATGCTTTTTTATGATTGTTTACTGTTGGCTGCAAGTATCAAGCTGCAAAATCCTTCATTATCTACAGCTGATAGCTGTTGGTCATTAATTATGATAAAGTTTAGCAACTTATCGGTGAACATTCTGGTTTAAAAGACTTGGTTTAAAATAAATTATCATTAAATCTAGAAAAAACTATTATTGTTGTAAATTATCATTAAATCTAGAAAAAACTAATTACATGATATTCGGTAATAAAAAGAAAATTGTTGATGTTCCACTCAAAATTGAGGATGTTGAGATTTGTAGAGTGAATGAGGTGAAGTTTTTGGGTGTTATCATTGATGACAAACTGACATGGAAACAACACATAAATTCTGTAAGAATAAAAATAGCTAAATCGATTGCAGTACTGTACAAAGTCAGAGACCTATTGAATGATAAAGCTCTGTATTTGTTGTATAACACAATCATTGTTCCACACTTAATCTATTGTATTGATGTTTGGGGGAATGCGTGTAAAACAATCACAAAACCTATTTTTGTATTACAGAAAAGAGCCGTAAGAATTATCACTAGAAAGCATTACCGTCATCCATCAAGTACATTATTTTATCAACTAAAGTTATTGAAGTTCCATGATTTGGTAGACTATAATATTTTATCAGTTATGTACAGAGCTCAAAATAATGCATTACCTCTAAATATCCAAATGCACTTTGTTAAAAGACAAAGTTGTTATAATCTTAAGGGGACAGAGTTGTTTGTAAAACCACAATTCAGAACCAGTTTGAAGGGACGTTCTACCTCAATCCAGGGAATTAGATTATGGAATGGCTTGGAGAATGTAGTTAAAAATGCCAAGTCAATGTTTACATTTAAAAAAATGATCAAAACAAATGTGTTAAAAAAAAAATATGAAATAGCGTAATGTGTATTGTATTAGTTAGAAAATTAGAAAGAATTAATCATTTTGTACTGTTGGCTGAAGATTATTACTGTTTAATCTGATTGTTGGAAAAAGTTGGTTGAAGATTATTATTGTTTACATGGGTGATTATTATTGTTTAATCTGATTGCTGGAAGTAAGGGGCAGATATAATAAGATTTATTCTTCTTTCTGCTACCTTTCATTTTTTTACGTTTTATACACAATCATTTATGAAATTGTCTTGTATTGTTTCTTTTGTAAAAAAATGAACAAATTTAATAAACAAACATAAACATAAACATTCTAGCTCTGGGGCTTCAGCGGTGTGTTTTTATTGTTCAATCCGGCCAGCCGCTCTCCGCCTGTCCCATCATATAAGACGGTCAGACAGCTGGTAGGACTAGACGCGGCTGGCCGCTGTTGGTCTCCCTGTTTCGGTTCAGCGAGTGGCGTCCCACTCGAATGTCCAACGTAAAACTAACCTGACCTAACCTGTGGCGCTATGGCTCTGCAGACGTTGCTGTCTTGCGGTGTTTAGTGTAAAATACTTCCACACAGAGGACATGTTACGATAAAAAGTTGGTTAGCTGTTAGCTACAGTGCTACTCACTCACACACGCTGGAGCTGGCCAAGTAACTGGATTTCCTGAATGTGAAGTGAGGCGGGTCTTCTTCTTCTGGGTTCGAGACACAATGGATTGGCCCCACCCCTGCTACCGTTGCATTGTGGGGAATGTAGTTTTGGTGCGCGCAAAACACCAGCGGGCGGCTGTGACCTGCGGGCCGTTTCTAATAGTAATTAAATATCATTCAGGGGGCCATAAATATTTAATTCGCGGGCCGGATCTGGCCCGCGGGCCGGGACTCTGACATATGTGCTCTAGGGCAACATTTTTTACTTTTTTTCTACACAACAAAGGTTTCAATCTTTCTCAATTTTTATGGGCATAGAACAATTATTGTCTAGCATAATAGTATTATAAAATGCAGCAAACATGAATTAAAATTCTATCGGTCTTTTGCAGACACGTGACATTTTGCACTCCCGGTCGCCATATTCTATGTATACCGGTTCATTTAAACAGAGGAAGTCCATGCCTTAGCTGCTACCTTGTAAGGATCAATGTTGTTAATTGAAGCTTACTTCACCATGTAACGTTCTCTGGTTTCAAGGTTGAGTTTCTCTCTATAAGGCTTCTGCTCATTTTTATATTTAGTTTGCATTTTGCTGATGTTATTGTTCTGTATCGCACTGTGTTTAACATGGACTTCCTCTGCTGAAGATATACTGGACTGTTCAGAGGATATGGCAGCAGTCTGGCTCTTCAATTGGGCAGTGCTAACAGCTCTGTTACTAGCCCTCAACTCTCTCTGGTAATCATTGATTCTCAGCTGAACCTCACAAGTGGTCCACTCATGGATGGGCTTATACTCCAGAGTGTAGGATAACCCAGGGTCAGGGCAATATTTTACAAACATGACAGCCACTTCATCATTTAGGGTTTCTGCTGTCTTTCCTTGTCTTTGTAGGCCCTCGAGAGCCAGCTCGGCAGCTTTACTGAGCCTAAAGGGCGAGATACACTCGAGCGTCCTCACGATACGCCAATACGCAGCGTACGTACGCCCCGTACGCAGCGTAGCCCCGCGTAGCCCCTCAGGGCAAGTACGCGCAAAGGTATTTTTTTACTACGCATACGCGATCCGCGTGCGCGATACGCGGTGTCTGACCATAAACTTCCCGGCGCCGGACTGTTTTGTATGTTACACAAATGAAATAAATTCCCCTTCTTTATCGCTGATCGGGCCTTTTCTTTTGTTTTTTTGCCTAAAGTCAAGTAACCGCTTCTTCCTCCGTTCACTCGATGATTGAAATGAATGAATTCAGGTCCTACCTTGGTGCGCGATGTTTTAATATCCCCTGGTGGGCTGTGTGCTGCAGGAAAAGCGCTCCCTGTTATTATTTTTATTTCTGAGAGAACTTTTTATAACATATATAGTAGAAACAGCGCATCAGAACACCGCAGAAGTCTGAGCGAGCTGCTCATGTTAAAGGTTTCACTTTCAACTAGGTTTCACATTCAGCTGACTGAGCGCTGTCAATCAATTCAGTAGGCGTGTCAGCAAGTGACCAATCAGCGAGCTCAGTTGTCCCCTTCGTGTGCAGCAGCTCATATTACAACAAGGAGAACGTCTGAGCTGAAGTCAGCTGAAGTGAAGCAGCCGCTCCGTATACGCGCGTATACGCGCGTATACGCGCGTATACGGAGTCTGCTTCACTGTATCTCGGCCTTAATCCAGTAATCCACTGGGTTTTCTCTTGATCTGGGAAGTGTTGCGTAAAAATCAGCAAGAGGGAGACATGAAGAAGCATCACTAAAATAGTGCAGGAGGACACTGTAGATCAGCTCAGTCTTTTCTGTTACGTCGAGGCCTGGATCACTACGCATAGAAATCCGTACAACATCTCTGGCTTTACCCATAAGATGACTTACAATCTCATCAGCCTGTTCTTGTACAGAGATGTTCTGCTTTTTGAGGTAAGTTTTAACCATTTCAATCCACTCCTGAATTGAACATTTGTCAGTACCATCACCTCTGTAAGACTGAAGTTCCTTATTTGGTTTGATATGGACTGTTACATTTGGAGTGTCATGTTTACTTGAACCACTCAGGTCAGTAGAACCAGTCTGATGACAACCAGTCATATTTACAACACCAGTAGACATCAGTTTTGTCACAATAGATTCACCAACCTGGGCTCCTAATTGCCCTACAATTTCAGTGAGACTGTTAACATCAATATTACTATTGGGTGTAGAAGCACGGGGACCCTCGTTCACATTCACAGCAAAAGGGGTACAACCCGGGGTCTGACTTAGATTCACAGAACCTCCTGTTACAATGGATTGAGCTATGTTCCTCTTACCGGCCGCTACACATCTTGGGGTGTCTATGAGTGCACACCTATTTCTCCAGCTCCCCGAGCGCCTTCTATGGCTGCTCACTGCACCGCCTGGTAGGTGGTTGGGTTAAATGCAGAGACGAATTTCGTCTGTGTATGGGAAACATACGCAGATGACAAGCTTAGACAATTATTATTATTATTATTATTACTGGTGAAAGAACTAAGCCAGGCACCCCTACCCTTAGGTAACATAGGTGTATTGAAGGAATCCATTAAAAAAACTTTCAAAATATTAATGTACTTGCATTGTGTTTTAACTTCAATTGACCAGTTTACTATTAAAACTAGAGGTAAAGCTTTCAGTTTTTCTGTCCTTTATATGACCAACTACACAGTAAAATTGGGAGCACAGAACAGGAGAACAGCACAGCATCCACGGCGACTTGCATCAAGCAGGTCTGAAGATCCTGAGGGTCACGGCACCAGTGTGATGATGCTTGTTTTGGACACACGACAGCATGTCAAAATACTATTTCTCCGATGTTTATTGGTTCTCCTGCAGAAGACAATAAAATAAACACATCACTTTGTCTTCTGTTTTCTGCACTTCTGGCTCCTCCACAGTGCTGTGCAACAAAGTGTGCCTCACAATATAACAGTTATTCTTCATTTAGGAGGTTTACAAAGCAGAAAAGTCATATTTTTCTTTATAGTAACAAAACAACATTTTCTAAATATCTAATTAAAAACAGTGCAATGAAAGAACAACAGTGTCATCTACTGGGCAGTCTAGAACAACAAAAAGACAACATTCAGTCATTACATGAACAAAAACAACAATTTCACATACCTGCAGAAGACAATAAAATAAACACATCACTTTGTCTTCTGTTTTCTGCACTTCTGGCTCCTACATGTGCAAAAATAAATGTTACCAAATGAAAAACATGACAACGCCCTTGCTATCACAGTCATTGTCCACTAGGGGGCACATCACACAATGTGGCATCTAAAGAAAGGAAAATAAAATGCCTACAACCTTTATATTTGCAGTTAAAATTGAAAATAAGTGTTACTATAATGTTGTAAAAGATGTATCAAACAATATGATTAAAGGGTTTTTAGATTTTTCTACCTGGATTATTGAGCACGCATCAGGGGTTAAACTGGGTTTCTTTTTCAGAAACAAATCATGTCTCACACTGAATGTTAGGAAACGCCTTGTATGCTCCTACAAGCACCCTGCAGATGTTGGATGTTGTCTATCATGGTGCATCCTGCAGATGTTGGATGTTGTCTATCATGGTGCACTAAGATTCATAACTGGCTGTGATTATCGTACCCACCACTGCACCCTGTATTCACTGGTTAACTGGACATCATTAACCTCACGCAGACTCTTCCACTGGTACATTTTCATCTTTAAATCACTTCTTGGTCTGCTGCCCTCATACATCTCCTCCTACATGTCTTTGCGTGAGTGCAGCTACAGTGTGCGCTCTCAGGACATGATTACCTGCAGTGTTCCGTCAGTGAGGACTGAACTTGGAAAAAGGGCCTTCTCCTACTCTGCTCCTGCTTCATGGAATATCTTACAAAAAGATCTGAAGCTCTCGACCTTGACTTCTCTAAATGGTTTTCAGAATCTGTTGGAATCCTGGCAAAAACCAATGCAGATTTGTTCCTGTCTTTGATTTTATACGTCTACCTTAGAGGTTATGAGGAGGTCAATATTAATACTGACCTCTTTACCTTAATTAATTTACTTATTCAGATTGAATAGTAAATTCACGGATTCTGTTCTTTTTCAGTTTACCCAATATCTCTGTGATCTTTATGATGGATAAATAAACAGAGCCATTAAGTGACAAAGACGTTAACTTAGTTTGATATGTCAAAGAGACACTATCATTTATTTAAAATAAATCAACTAAATTAACACCATTACACTTGATTGACATGATTTCACTTTCTTTCAATTCAAATACGTCAGCACACTTAAATTTAACACAACAGACATAAATACTAGATGTTAAACATATTTAGTCTGTGGGCTCTTTAACTTAAAAAATAGTTTCCAGCTTAGATTGAGAGGGGAAAGAAATAGGAGGAAAGATTTAAGAAGAAATTATCATGAGCATGATACCAGAGTGACACTTCTCCTCCGACTTCTGCTAAAATCCAGGTACGTTTTGTAAACAGCTCTTTACCTTTTGACGACCGCCCGGTAAGAGGTGACCTTGTAGCCTTTCAGATGCACGGATCCTTGTGGGGACCAGTACGATACCTTCAAGCAAGGTTCTGGTTTACGTCTCCAACGTCTCCTGGTTTTGCTTGGTCATCAGAGAATATGTCAGCTTCAGGCCTCTGACTTCAAGATAAACTTATTCCAGGAAGGAATAGACAAAGTTCTTGATCTTACGCTTGTTCGAAGTAGACTCATAACAGCCTGTTATCAGTCCTTAGCTGAAGACGCCGGTCGTTAGCTCTTGACCACACGTGTCCAGCTCTTGGGAAAGTTCACATCTCTTGGAAGTTCCCAGCAACTCTCTCGGACTCTTGCCGACTCCGAAGTGTGACAGCAAAACTTAGGACTAGTACTTAAGGAAGGACCAGTCGAGGAGTTCACTTGTCTTATCAGGACCCAAGGTTACAAGCAGCAGCAGAGAGAAATGTTTAGGAAAAAGATAGATAAAGCTGGAGCCCTGCTCATGAGACTGTCTCTGAGTTTCTAAACAAAACCGTCCGGTCTCTGTGACCCGAAGGCTTCACCTTTAAACACAGCAGTGAACACAGTTTAACTCTTACAGAATGACACAGCTTAAAAGCACACATCATGAAAATGACAAAAGTTATTCTTTTGATCACATCAGCCTAAAATCAAAGATAGAAATAGTCTCTTTTGGTGACTATATTTATCAGATTACAGCTTAATGAATGATTTTGTAGTAAATGTCTTGCTTTACTGAGAGGTCAGTAAAGGTCATCACTGGACAGTTCAAAAGTACACAGGTGTCTTAAAAGTGGACAAGGTCATGCCCACTACATCTCCCCCCTTTTGGAAGCCATCGCCAGTCCTTGGGGATGGGGTCCAACACGAAAGGAAACCTTGAACTGTCTTTGATCTTGAAGTAATCCAGCAAGTGGAAAAGAAAAATCAAAAATTATAATCCCATAAAGTTTTTGGAAATTCCATACTGTTCGGAGGTAATCCCATTGCGAAAAGCTTTTAATCCTTTGGAAAACAAAGTCTGTTAACTCTTGGAAAACAAAGTCTGTGATCCCTTGGAAAGCAAAGTCTTATAATCCACAGCGGTAATTCCACAGCAGTAATTCCACAACGATTAGTTTTGTTGATTGATCAGCAACAATTGTTTTCATAATCAGCATGTAGAGGGGATCCCTCGATTGACGCAGAGGAGGCGACCCTTGGATGAAGGTTGAAGACCAAGCGTTGGAGCTGCAGGTCCCCACATCGAAGGTTGTTGGCTGGTTGGTTTCCAGTCAGTGCCACTCTGGTTCTATGTGTCATGCAATTATGTGGTTTTTTAGGTGGGCTTATGATTAGGATTTTACATTAGGCCCTACCTATATGCACCTGGTATGTAAGCTATCATGGTTTAGATCAGCTACAATTACCAATTAAGGGGTGGATCAATTCTGTAAAATTAGATATAGGGATCTGTACCTATAAAATTTTGGAGGGCTTCTGTAACGAAGGCCTCTAATTCCAAACTATTCCTCCATTCATTACTTAGTTTAGGTTAAACTAAAATAGAAAAATGAAATATAGTTTGATCTAAATGTCTGTTGTCTTTTAGACGAACGACGTAGGATTTGGTATTCCTAATAAATTTTGAAGTCTATGGCGAGACTCATCAAAATGAATAGACAATCTAGAATAGAAACGATCGAATCGGTTCAATTTAGAAATTGTGAGACCAATGTAGTTTATGGTACCTTGAGTAGCTTTAAACTACATTGACTCTTCGACGATTGAGATTTAACAAAACGAACTGCATGTTGGCATAGTTAAATCCATATCATTCATTAACCAATGTTAATACAAAACCTTTTTGGCTGGGAGTGTTCAGAACCAAACAATATCTCAACTAATGACAACAGTAATGACTAAACAACAAGGAAACAACGTTTCACTGCTTCGACACACTCTTGTCGTCAGATTCCAAAGTGCAACACACAAGAAAAACAGGTCTCAACTTTATGACCGAGGTCAAATTAAATCTCGTGGATTTAAACGGTTGTTAAGGTTAGTTTTTTGTTGTGGGTTTTAGGCTTAGCGTTTCTAAGTTCAAATTGGACAATGCGACTTATAGGGTGGAAATATGGTAGTTTAAACCTGATTAGTTTATTTACTAACTTGTGTTTGGACGACCTTATTATCCCATGAAGTCGGTGTGTTTGTGAGATCTTTGTCTTTTGTGGAGTCATTGAACGCCTTGTAAGGTTTGATCTGATTTCGATGTACCCATTTAGCAATTGGCTCTTTGCGGCCTTTGCTGATTTTGATTTCGTAGACGACTGAGGACACTTTGTCTGTTATCAGATGAGGTCCAGTCCACCTGGGCATTAGTTTGCGGGCGAGAGTTCCGGTCTCGGACTCTCCTTTCCCGGTTGCTGGGGCGAACGTATAGTACCAGACTCTGTCTCCCACTTGGAGTTCATTGTGAGAGGCCTTTTGGTCGTAGTACGCCTTACGTCCTTCAGCGGATTTTTCCAGGTTTTTCTGGGCGAAAGCAAAAGTGTTTCTGAGGTGTACATTCAAATCTTTGTCTTTGGCATGGCCTAACATCACCCCCCTTTGGTCATGGGGGACCACGAACACAGGTGAGGACGTCCGTCCATGGGCACAAGTTAGGATGCCACCGTTTAGTTTAAGCTGTTCGCGCAGCTGAGAGAAGACGGTACACAGGAATCGTTTAGGTTTTGGCCAACGTATCTTCTTACGTTTACCTCTTTCCGTGTAATTCAGGTGTGTCACAACCGTCGGCGCAGTCGCAGGTGTGTCTGATTGTACAGACTGCGACGGGTCACTGTCGTTGTGTATGTCTTCCCACCTCTCGACTGAAGAGGTGCTCTTTGAGTCTGTAAGAACTATGTCATCTCTGAGTAGTTCTATACTCAAAAGCTCTTGAACCAAGGTTTCATCGAAAGCTTGGCTGATGGCTGAATTACCTGTCCCAGAGGACAGTACAGCGTCTGTGGTGTGGGATCCTCGGACCTCCACACAGTCTACTACCTGTGGTAGAGAGTGAGAGTACACCCCCCTTTTGTTGGAGGAGGGGTCCTCAAAATCTGTGACACTGAAATCCAAGTGACTGTCAGCATGTCGCGGACTGCCACTTCCAGGACTCACATGTCCTTGAACCAAGGTTTCATCGAAAGCTTGGCTGATAGCTGAATTACCTGTCCCATAGGACAGTACAGCCTCTTCGGTGTAGGATCCTTGGATCTCAACACCTTTCACTACCTGTGGTAGGTAGTGTTCAGTGAGTGCTGACTGTGTCAGCTCGCAGAGGAGGTTCTCTTGTCGGGCCAGAGTCTGGTCCAACTGTTGAGTCTCTACTGTCTCACCTGTAGTTGAAGGTTCACTTACCGGGCTTGTGACCACGGTTGGGGAGTCCCTCGTGGCCACTGCGGTACCTGCGGTTAGGCAGTCTGTACCACAACGAGGAGGCACTTTTATTGGCAGGGGTTTTCTCACTGTTGCCCACATTTTCTGTTGACCATAATCTATAATCGCTTCAAAACGGTTTATAAAGTCTTGGCCAACCAGAAATGGGAATGAGTCAAGTGTGGACACATACACTGGGTGGTGTAGTGTCGTTTTGCCAATCTGCATGTGAACCATAGCTATGGCTGTTAGGGTTGTTCTCGTCTCTGCGAGACCCTGTAGCTCAATAGCACATTCCTCAAAGGGTATTTGCCCGTCAACACCGTTAGCGGCGGTCCTCAGCTCCTCGAACAGCTTGGCCGACATAATAGTTATATCAGAACTGCCATCCAGGAGGGCTTCACGCTCAAGGACACCTTCCAGTGTGATGGGCAGGTAGGCTTTCTTAGCCACCCCCCTTTGCATAAAGTTACACAGAAACCACTTGGGTCTTGGTACACGTTTCCGTTCACGTGTACCTCTGTCTGTGTAATCTTGTTTACTGTCAGCATCTTGTTGGCTGACAGTATCATGACCTTCAGGATGTCGTTGTTTGTCAGCAATTGGTTTGCTGTCAACATCCATGGCCATGTTGGTAGTAGCGTGCGCTGAGGTCTTGTGAAAGACAGTGCTACACATCGCTCCAGGTCGGTCAATGTTGATAGTGTCATTATCAATGATAATGCCACTCATTGTATCAGGTTGGTCAAGCACAGCAACATTCAAATCTACTGACAAACTACTTACTTCCTCTGTCTCTTCCGAGCATAGAGGTGTTGGGCCATTGTTTCGGGACATTTGTGACTCCTTGCCTATTTCGAACTGTTCTGTTCGAGGCGCGGGAGGTGCAGTTCCAAGGCTCGGGGGTTTCTGTTGGGACCACTCATTTTTACACGAGTCTAGGTCCTCACACTTCAATTTCTTTTGAAGTTCACCCACCGATGGGCCTTGTTTTTCACCCATCTGGTTCGATCTGAACCATTTTGGCTTCTTTCTCCAGCGGATACCCCCACTTTGTGGTTTGTCAGGTTGAAAGGTCTGTTTCTTTTCGCCTTTGTTAGGAGAGGGAGTTGATGAACTTGTCCCTTCTAGCTCCAGCGAGTGGGATTTGACCGCTTCATTCGGGGACACCTGTAAGGGTGTTTTGGCTTGCATGTTAGCTGCAAAGACATCCGCAGCACACTGTACTATTTCATGCAAAGATGTTGCTTCTAAATCACCCCAGGCCAAGTTCCATGGCAACTTGAATCTAACATCAGGGATTAGATTATCCCTGAAAACAGATTTGAAAAGCGTCTGCTCTTCCAGGTCAGGTTCCATCATGTCACCTATATACGCCTTCAAAATTCTGGCAAAGAAAAAATATGGATGTTCATCGTTTCTCTGCAAGACATTTCGGGCAGCTGAGTAGTCACCACACAATGAGAAAGATTTTTCCTCTGTGCAAGGTGCAGGGGGAGCAAGTTCATGGCTCCGGGGTTCCTCTTGGTACCCTCTGATGTATGGGTCTTCTAGAGGCACATACTGTATGAGCCTTGGACGCGTACCGTCTTGAACTTCCATCTTTAACTTGATTTTTTGTGAAAATCAATAAGACAGTTCGAATTTTAATGTGTGCAAATAAATCTTCACTTTTAATGCAGCACTGAGTCAATCAAACTAATCAGCTGTCTGGTTTAAGTGTTTCACTGTGTAATAAGTATTTCTATTCATAGGTACCTTCTTCAGGTTTTACCCTCAAATGAATTGTAAAAGTTAAATGCCTTTTTGCAGTGTTAACTTTAAAATATAACTTATTTTTCAACAACAGTTACTAACTAACCCAAGCATGACGTCCGTTTTACTTACTCAAACACTATTTAAAAGATTCGAAATAAATACATTGTTCACACTAAAATGTACCCAGAATGCTGCTCCATTATGCCTTAAAAAAGATGTATTGCAGTTTGGCTAAACTGTTTTGCTGTATTTGACAGTTATCAGGAGTGAAAAATGTACTTTCGTTTGTTATTTTAAGCTTTTCATTTAAAATAAACTGGAGTCATTAATTTTACACAGAAAAACGTTAAAAATGCGATTTTTAACTAAAAGTGTGCAGTTGTGCACACCAATTCTGTTTAAAATTCAGAGATGCGAAGAGCTTAATGTGGAAACGCTCTGTTCTCCATCATTTTTTTTTTTTTATTTAATTTGAAAATCAAATAAAAAATGCTTTTTGAGTGTTATTTTAAATCTCTTCAGTATTTAAAACGAGCATCAATTGTTCGTCTGTACCTCTGTTATTCAAAAATTCTTTATTTAAAATAAACAGGATTTTTTGTTTGTGTACAGAACAATTTTAAAGCTGGTAATTTTTACCATAAAAAATGCTGACTTTATGAGGTGTTGAGAGAAAACTCATCTATTAACGTCCAGCAGGGGGCAGCGTCGAGTATGTTATCACGAAGCGACCGAGTTTAAATCAGTACATGGAAAGAAAACAACCTATTAGGGTTAGTTTTCAGTAAGAACGTGATAATTGCTCGAACCGCGTTCTTGTCAGAGACAAGTTTATGTTGCTAGACAGTGTTGATGGCTTCAGATGAGTGTTTAAGTGTGTGTTCGTGTGTGAACGAGTGTGAACCAGCGAGTGTGACCTGTCACTCAAAGTGCGGCACCTGGAAGTGACGACAAAAATGGGCGGGCCAACGCAGCGTGCGTAGCGCGTCACCAGCTTCTTACGTGAGCGAGGCGGAGCTCGCTACAACATACGTGACGTCAACAAATCAATCACAGCATATGTAGTTCATTCTCCAAGCATAAATGGCGAATGTAGTTTCTTACCTTCGACCAATGTAGCGCCGGAAATGACGACAAAGTGGGCTGGTCGCAACGGCGTGCGACGTGATTGACAGCTCACAACAGCGAATCAGCGTTCGCCACAAGAGTGATTGACAGCACACAACAGCGAATCAGCGTTCGCTACAAGAGTGATTGACAGCACCCAACAGCGAATCAGCGTTCGCTACATGAGTGATTGACAGCACACAGTACTCGTTTCAACCAATCACAGCTCATAAACAAACATGTAGAACACGTTGCTTAACGTTAGCTTGCACAGCAGACCACAACTTCATAGACTCTTAAAACAACTCAAACGCTACAATTCAACTTCCCAAAATTCTGAAACATGCGGCGAACATCTAGACAGGCCAACTTAGTTACGCTCAGTAACACAGCACTGCGGCTGTTGAACAAACACGGACTCTCTCGGAGCGCGTCAAGGTCGGTTCTGGTCCACTCTTTCATGGAGCAGAAATCGGGTCTGAACAGAACCACTATCCGACACGTTCTAACAGTAATATGCTTCTTTGACCTGCTCTAAAATGTAAAATACCACAACAGCAATCTTGTAGATGTTAAATTAGCTTTCAGGCTTCTGACTCGGCGGTCAAACAAAGCTTTGTACAGGAGTCCGCGTGAACTGGACCGAACCAGGACCAGAACCACCACAGACCACGGCTGACAAAACTTCACCTGAATGCTTCCAACAGCGTCTAACAGAGTTGAAACGATAATAATCTCACAGCTTCAAATGATAAAAACATGCAGAATCTGCCTGCTTTGAACACTTCCAGCCAAAATTATTATCCTCAGAGTTTAAAACTTGGAACCACTTATGCAAACATGACGTTACAGTTCATGAGAAACCACAGATATCAATAAACTTTCAGAACCACGTACGAGGCCACCAGATGTAAGGGTTATGAGGAGGTCAATATTAATACTGACCTCTTTACCTTAATTAATTTACTTATTCAGATTGAATAGTAAATTCACGGATTCTGTTCTTTTTCAGTTTACCCAATATTTCTGTGATCTTTATGATGGACAAATAAACAGAGCCATTAAGTGACAATGGACATTGACTTAGTTTGATATGTCAAAGAGACACTATCATTTATTTAAAATGAATCAACTAAATTAACACCATTACACTTGATTGACATGATTTCACTTTCTTTCAATTTAAAACGTCAGCACACTTAAATTCAACACAACAGACATAAATATTGGATGTTAACATATTTAGTCTGTGGGCTCTTTAACTTAAAAATAGTTTCCAGCTTAGATTGAGAGGGGAAAGAAATAGGAGGAAAGATTTAAGAAGAAATTATCATGAGCATGATACCAGAGTGACACTTCTCCTCCGACTTCTGCTAAAATCCAGGTACGTTTTGTAAACAGCTCTTTACCTTTTGACGACCGCCCGGTAAGAGGTGACCTTGTAGCCTTTCAGATGCACGGATCCTTGTGGGGACCAGTACGATACCTTCAAGCAAGGTTCTGGTTTACGTCTCCAACGTCTCCTGGTTTTGCTTGGTCATCAGAGAATATGTCAGCTTCAGGCCTCTGACTTCAAGATAAACTTATTCCAGGAAGGAATAGACAAAGTTCTTGATCTTACGCTTGTTCGAAGTAGACTCATAACAGCCTGTTATCAGTCCTTAGCTGAAGACGCCGGTCGTTAGCTCTTGACCACACGTGTCCAGCTCTTGGGAAAGTTCACATCTCTTGCAAGTTCCCAGCAACTCTGAAGCCTTTAGCAAAAGCTTAGACTAGTACTTAAGGAAGGACCAGTCGAGGAGTTCATTTGTCTTATCAAACCCAAGGTTACAAGCAGCAGCAGAGAGAAATGTTTAGGAAAAAGATAGATAAAGCTGGAGCCCTGCTCATGAGACTGTCTCTGAGTTTCTAAACAAAACCGTCCGGTCTCTGTGACCCGAAGGCTTCACCTTTAAACACAGCAGTGAACACAGTTTAACTCTTACAGAATGACACAGCTTAAAAGCACACATCATGAAAATGACAAAAGTTATTCTTTTGATCACATTAGAATAAAATCAAAGATAGAAATAGTCTCTTTTGGTGACTATATTTATCAGATTATAGCTAAATGAATGATTTTGTAGTAAATGTCTTGCTTTACTGAGTGGTCAGTAAAGGTCATCACTGGACAGTTCGAAAACCCTAGTTTGACCCTGGGTAGGTCCATTACAAGTATAAAAGTATGACAATTTACACCAACACTAAAACACTAAACATTTAATGAACATAATCATAAAATGAAATAATAAAAGTGTAATACTGTCCTGAGTTTGTAAAGTTTGTAAAGTAATGTTCACCGCACCATAGTTGCATCTGGTTGAAGATGGAAGTACAAATTGTGACAAATCTTACTGACCTGTGACTGCTGGAGACTTGTTAGCGATTTAAATTTGATTCAGTAATGGTTAATGATAAATTTATTTATTTATTTATAAATTTGTTCATTTTAAAATACAATACAAAACAATCCCATAAACGATAACATACAAAATATAAAAAAATGAATGGTAGCAGAAAGAAGAAAAAAATCTTATTATATCTGCCCCTTTTTTCAAACAGTTCAAACAAAAATAATCTTCAAGTAAATGAACTCTACTTATTTGCCTTTCTATCTTCTGAAGATACTCAAAGTGCTTTATACTACAACATGTGCCCTCATTTACCCATTCATACAGCACTCTACTATAGCTATACAAAGAATAATCAGTGCTTTATCACAGTCATACACCAATGGGACACACACATCGGAGCCAATGAGGGGTTCAGTGCCTTGCCCAGGGACACTTCAGCATGTGGCTGCTGGTGGAATCAAACCCCCAACTCTTGCATTGGAGGACGACTGCTCTGACCACTCAGTCACAGCCACCCCACATTCAATAATGTGTGGACATAGGCAAATTTCACCTGCAGTCTTACTCATATCTGATTTTTGAGGGGATCAAGTGACTTATGATGAGCTGCACAGCCAATTTTTGAGCATACACATTTTGAAAGCCTTGGCCTATCTTTTCTCTAAATACTCGTGAACCAATTTTACTCATCCTGTTTAGGAGTGTTTCCACCCCTGGTTTCAGATAGGTATAGTGATTCAAGTAAAAAATCATTAAAGATAAAATAGTTTTCGAAAATGTTCAATTGTAAAAATAAATAATAATAATCAAGTCAAAACTCCTAATCCTTTATATATTGGGATGTCTATGGCACAAGGCAAAATGTGTTTTTGCCATAAGATAATTTTTGTGCACTTGTTCAGTTTAAACTGTGTGTTAATTGTGTTAATTTTATGTTCTTGGCTTCTCATGTTTGTATAGAGCTGAAGAGAGGCAGCCGAAGTAAAACGGAGTTAGTCATTATGCCGCCTACTCCCTGAAAGCTGTCAACCTGGAGAAGTGATTAAAATTGTTGCTCTATTTTGAAACACTAGAAAAGACAGGATCCATTCAAGGTAAAGCTATTAAGCTTTCAGAATCCTATCTCATTTATATCTTGGTTGAATCTCCCACCCCTAAATGTGTAGAGTTTAACGACTGTGCTTACATCAAAGAAGGGAGTCAAGGTTTAAGTTGCATCCAATAAATTAAAGGCACAATTTCTACCAGATGTGTGATTGTCTACTTTTTCATTATAAATGATAAGAGCAGATTATCTGCTGACTTCAACACTGCAGTCATGCATTTTTTTCTTCTTCTGTGTTTCAGAGAGATTTTTGTAGTGATAGTGAAAAAACAACTTTCCTATAAACAGCAACTATTCTTTTCAGCTTGATTTTATTTGCAGTTCAAACATTTTCTTTATTAAAAAAAAAGGTTCCTCTCCCAATTTATTTGTTAAAATAAAAAAAATAAAAACCGTAATACAAAAAAAAACAAGGTATTTGCCATGAAAGTGAATCAGTAGTTGAATATAGAGATTAACAATTCATTATGACAAAGTCAGTTTCATTCAATCTTAACAATGAAAGTGTTTTGATTTGTTGGAACATAGGAGTTGATCAATATTAGCTTATCAAGATTTTAGAGTCCTATCTCATTCAGTTTATTTTTTATTATCCAAATATTATCACCAACTAAAGTAAAAACAAATAATAAAATAATAAAGTACATAAGGATAAGAATAATTTCCCATTGAGGTTAAGAGTAAAATAAATAAATAGGTAAATAAAATAAAATAGATTTTAGCAGTACCTTCTAGCCAAATTGGGGAGGGAAAAAAAGTATACAACAGTCCCTCGCTACTTCTTTGTTCATTTATTGCGGACTTGCTGTATCACTGTTTTTTTTAAATAAGAGTGGACATGAAACACATTTGGCTGATTGATGGATGAGCCGCACGATCGGCACGGAATTGCTATTTAAAATGAATTATTTTAAATTATTTATCACCTGCTGCAATTTTTTGCAACCCCGAGCTGCAGAAAAAGCTTCCTCCTGCCTTATGGTGTGGTCACACCGAGCAGCGTTTTTACCTCCAAAGCTTCCAGCCTCCATGTAAAGTCAATGGTGGACGCACTTCCAGGCACCTCCTGGCGTCTGGCGTCAGGTCGCGTGCGTGTTGAGCGTGCTGAGTAGCGTTTTTTCGTGCACGTGAACCGGCTTCCACCTCCAAACCGAGCATTCAACATGTTGAAGATTTCGCGGTTCAAACTTTCAAACGCCGCTCAACTCCACCTGATTGGTTGGTGTGTCAACCAATCAGGGAGAGTCGGGGGGCAGAAGAGAGGGGGCAGTGGGAGAGTCCCTATGTGACGCGGAAACGAGGGTGCGCGCGCACTATGTGACGTATTGTTTGTCGGAAAAAAAAAGAAAAGACTCGCGAGCTCGTGGACTATGGAAGAGAAACTCATTGTAGCTGTGTGTTCGCGACAATTCCTTCACGACCAGTCAAGTCTGCTCGACAGAGACGGAAATAAAAGGCTCCTCGCCTGGCGGAGTGCACTCTGTATACCGGTAAGCTCCTCCCACACCCCGTCGCCACAGCAACGAAGCCGCCGCAACACTACAGTTTGGACAACACTGGGTAGCGCGTCCACTTCCGTGCGTGAGGAGCGTTTTCGGAGGTAAAAACGCTGCTCGGTGTGACCACACCATTATTGCAGCTCTTAGAACAGGACAAGCTTCCTGCCAAACCTGATCAGCTGCTTCTCTGTGCAGAACAGGGAAGTTGGCAAGAAGCCAGGGAGCAAAAATCATGACATTCTGTGCTCTTTTAAAATATTTAGAGTTTAAACATTGTTTAGAATATTGCAAGATTATGGGAACAATTTAAAATGCCTTTATATATATATATATATACACACACACACATACATAT
>JBBPBX010031656.1:16202-34379 GCA_038048925.1 Garcialebias charrua
ACAATTTCATTCATTTCAGTCATGGAGTTAACGGAGGAGGAAGCATTACTTGACTTTTGGCAAAAAAACAAAAGAAAAGTCCAGATCAGCGATCAAGGTGAAGTTAATACATTTGTGTAACATACAAAACAGTCCGGTGCCGGGCTTTTTATTGTGAGACAACGCGCATCGCGTACGCGGTCGTAAAATTTGAGCTTTGCGCGTTCGTGCCCTGCGGGGTTACGTGGGGCTACGCTTGTGCCTCTGTGTATGTACGGTGTAGTGTGGCGTACTGCCTGTACGCTGAGCTCTGCCGGGGGCTTCAGCAGGCGCTCATCTCTTTTGAAGTTTTTGTCGACAGGGCAGAGGGAGGAGGGCAGAGATACCTCTGTGTTGTGCGCTAGCTTGCAACTATGATAGTGATGTAGGGCTGAACAATTAATTGCATTTGCAATAATATCGCAATATGATAAAATGAGATTTTCTAATCGCAAAGGCTGCAATTTGACTGGTCACGTGGCACACATCTTTATCAACACTTAAAAAAAACACCACAAAGACATTTACGATGGTTGCATGGCTAGAATGACAACAACCAGTGCTTCAACTTCAAGTAAACAAAGTATCAGCCGACAGGGATCACTGACCGAACTGTTTGAACTTCAAACAGTAATTTTTTTATATCTAATTTTTTATATTTATTTATTAACTGTCATGTGAAGTTCAGACAGTAGTTAGGAAGTTCACTTAACATGTTCACTATTATGTTTATGAAACAAGAAAAAATAGAAATGGTGAAAAGAAAAGGCATAGATTTGTTTGTTTTATTGTAATCTCTGCTTTAAATAAATCTGACATTGTTTATTATAAAACAGATTGATTTATTGCTTCCGTTTGTTGAAAAATACTTGAGAAGATGTTAAAAAAATAATCGCGTTTTAAATCGCAATTGCAATTTATAGAAAAAAAATGCAATTAGATTATTTTCCAAAATCATTCGTCCCTACTTCTATGGGATCAAATTCATGTCACTTCCCGCGAGAACAAATACAAATCTCGCGAGAGCAAATACATACCCTCGAGAGAACAACTGAGACCCGCGAGAGCGCAAATCAGACGCGCGCGTAATGGGGATGTGCATGAGCGTAGAAAAGAGATCCAAGCGCAAGCACGCTCGCGCGGAGAACTACTACTTGCACACGAGTGCAAAATGTATCTACTGACGGACTCTCCCTCTCGCTCGTGGTTCAGAATTTTGGCAGTCGTGGGCGGATCCAGCCCACGGGCCACGACACATGATTGGCTACAGTTTTCCTGTCCTCTGTGATTGGCCGTAACACTTCCTGAACCTGAAATGTAAAATAAATAGTTGTATCTAAATATACTTCAAGTACATTGTTATTAAGGGACCCGAAGGACGCGGGTTCGCGTCCCGGCCACTACACATCTTGGGGTGTCTATGAGTGCACACCTATTTCTCCAGCTCCCCGAGCGCCTTCTATGGCTGCTCACTGCACCGCCTGGTAGGTGGTTGGGTTAAATGCAGAGACGAATTTCGTCTGTGTATGGGAAACATACGCAGATGACAAGATTAGACAATTATTATTATTATTATTATTATTAAAATATATTTTGTTGCACTTTATGAAGTTCAATTTTTTGCTAAATATAAAATACATTTCAATCAAATATATTTATAAAAGGAAACTTCATATAAACTTTTTAACTGCACTCTTCATTCAACCTTTATTTATGCATCTCATTGAGCCTCGAGGACTCATTTACAAGAGAGACCTGGCTACAAACTAAAGAATGATGACAACAGCAACAGATTTTCCTTGAACAATCAACAATAGACAATCATAAGAGAGGCATACAGATTTTTTTAACAAGTTAAAACAAAGATATCAGACAGATTCAATCAATCAAAAACAGGAACAATGCAATGCGTTTGGAAAATTGGCTTTCAAACCAAAATACAAACTTGTCAAAATACAAACGTGGTTTAGACTAAATAAATTATCATTAAATCTAGACAAAACTTATTATATGATATTTAGTAATAAAAAGAAAACTGCAGATGTTTCATTTATAATTGAGGGTGTTGAGATCTGTAGCGTGAGTGAGGTGAAGTTCTTGGGTGTCATCATTGATGACAAATTGACATGGAAATCACCTGGGAGTGGAGTACACTTAGTAAAACTGCATAACATTACAGTAGAAAGTCATATAAAATGATATAAAAATATCATATAAAAATATGATGTGTATTATTTAAAACGTTCGTACCAAAGTTTACTTTATTCATTCAACCTTTATTTAGGCAGGTTAATCCCATTGAGTCTCGAGGACTCATTTAAAATAATAAATAAATAAAATAAATGTCCATTCCTGTCATCTGTGTATGTTCCCATACACAGACGAAATTTGTCTCTGCATTTAACCCAACCACCACCAGGTGGTGCAGTGAGCAGCCATGGAAGGCGCCCGGGGAGCTGGGTAAATAGTGTGCACTCATAGACACCCCAAGGTGTGTAGTGGCCGGGGTTAGAACTCGAACCTGGGACCTTTGGGTTTCAAGTCGTAAGCCCTGCCACTACACCATCTCTTTACAAGAGAGACCTGATTTTAACAAACAATGATGACAACAGTGACAACAATAGACAGTTATAAAAGTGGCATATAGGTTTTTGTTTTTTTGTACAAATTAAAATAAGATGGCAAAAACAGCTAGATTATAAGGTGAATGTAGAAAAACAGGAACTTTAGAACAATATGTGTGATCACTGGTCAGTGGAAGTTCTGCTGGACTTCTCATTAGGTTCTGGGCGATGAACACAAATGGTTGGAACCTCCTTCAGTCTCACACGGCCTGACTGTGTCTTTGTGAAGTGCTCTCTCTCAAAATGTGCCTGTAGAGTGATATTTGTTTATTTCCTTGCACATTTCTTTGACAGTTGAACATTTTGAGCTCTGATTGAAAATATTTGTGCAGATTAAACTTAACATTGGCTCATTGCTTTAATTTACGTTTGAGAAAAACTGAATATTTGTTGTTATGTTAGAAAATTAGCACAAACAAAACAGATATTAAATGTAATGTGTGTCAAGCTTTATTAAAAAATAGCTTTTATATAGAAATAACTGTATTTACAACTAAATACTTTGTAGATTGAAAACAGGCAGCTTAGGGTTATTGCAATGACTACTATTAAAAAATATATATATACTGTAATTGCTTTGAAATGTTATTTGTGTTGTTGTTATTATTATTCCAGATATCAGATCTTAGTTGACATGACTTGCTTAGCGCAGCGTTCCCTTTGTCGGCCATTTCATGTATGCGCGCCACACGCTTGAACTTTAACTGGACGTGACTCACATTATTGTTGAAAAATTGATCTCAGTTCCTATAAATCAATATTGCTAAATTTAAATGTAGTCAGTCTAAAATCAATTAAATCAATTTTTTTAATCTAGCCATGGTGGACAATACCTGAGTCAAAATCCAAGCTAAGGAAGTAGAAGCTTTCACCAGACATGCAGGGTCTGATGGCACTCTGCTAAGCACTTTTGTAACAGTTCCTGTTTTAAATGTTTTATACAAATAAATCTGACTTGACTCTGGCACTGTGCCGGATCACTGGTGTACCTGCAGAAGAGATTTAACAGACATTTCTCTGGATTTAACAGAGGTGCAGCTTACACTCCCAACCACACTAGATAGGCCTACTAACCAGTCAGAAGTAGGGTGGTGCCTGGCCTTGGGTCTTGGCAAAACTGTGATTCAGATCCAGCAGTGGTTCTGTGTGCTTTTGAAAGTCACTGTTTCCTGGGCTGCTTTAATGTACGGGCTGACCTGGGCTGAAGTCCATGTGCCTACAGCATTTGGAGGGGGTCACTTGTTTTGAGGTCACATGATGAGCTGAAATACATTGTTTTGTAACTTGTCAGGTTTTCTGTCAATCATTTCAGATGCATGTTTGTGGTGCTGATCCAAATAAAAAGTGACCCACGTGGGCTCACTGGCCATGAGCTGATCAATCAGAATGTGTGTTGCTAGAATGGAGGCATGTCCCTCAGTGATTGACTGACAGCTGTCCACATGTCGTGATAGAAGTTCAAGAGCGGTGCTCAAAATAAAAGGATATATTTGTCAGAACGAGTTTGAAAAAGAAACTGGAGACCATATTGAAGCTGTCAGATTTTTAAAAACATCTGTTAGAGAAGGATGTTCTCTGAATCTTCCACCACCTGAGGGAGACGAGGACGAGGCGCTACCCCGCAGGTGATGCTACAGCAGGGGTCACAAACGCGGTGCCCGTGGGCACCTGGTCGCCCGCAGGGACCACGAGGGGCCAACAGGGCATGTTCTAAAAATAGCACTCATCAAGGTGCACCACATAAAAAAAAAACTTCATTAATTATATTTTTTAATTTAAGAAATAACGTTTGCAATTATGTATATATTTGAAATGAAAATAATTAATAAAACTTTAAAAACAAAATAGTTTTATGTATACAGTTTAGCAGTCTTGCCTGGGGTCAAAGTTCAGAATGAGACCCCTCCCCATTTCTGCAGCAGGGCTGCAGCAGGGCAGCTACAAGCTAGTTTTACCTCTCAGAGGTGAAAATGGCAGAAAAATGTAAGAAAACACATTTGCACAATGACTTGGAGGAAAAGGTCTTTCACAGTGTTGAAAAACAAGTGTCTCTGCGTCTCATTAGTGGCTGTGCGACAGCAAAACACAACGTGGAGCAACACTTCATCAGCTAACACACTAGCTTCAATGCTAACTAGCCCCCTGGTGGCTCGTAACAGGCAGAAGAATGTCAGAGGCAACTTTGAGCAGGCAGATGTTTTTCATGAGGCATTTTCAGGTATGGAGCTCGTGAATCTTAAATCTTGATCTCTTTAGTTTGTAATAGGTCTCTCTTGTAAATGAGTCCTCGAGGCTCAATGAGATTAACCTGACTAAATAACGGTTGAATGAATGAATGAAAAATGAAAGAAGCAATGATGAAATATGTGAAAAATAATTTATTTAAAAGAGTAAAAGCTGCTTTGATTAGTTAAAATGATTTTATATGTACAGCACTTTGTTGCAGCTGTGATTGTTTTAAAGGGCTTTATAAATAAAAGTATTATAATTTTTGTATTATTAAAAATGCTGCAGATCTGAGGATCAATACTAATGTCACATGATTCATTTAAAAATGTCACTTTGTTTATTATAGTACATTACTGATATTTTGTATCAGCAAGAGTTAAGAGTTATTCTGAAATGTTTTAAACACAACAGTTAGTGCAAACGGGGCTTGATTGGAAGATTTTATTCTTAATAGGTTCTTAAAAAATGCTACAGATTTGTTAATAGTAAAAGGCATATTTTGAATGAATGTTACAAATGTGTTCATTCCTACAAAACAGTTAATAAAATATTCATAAAACACAATGAATTTCTAATGTTACAGATTGAGTTTAACATAAAAGAAATTGTGTTTTATGTTTAAAGATCAGTTAATAAGTCATCTGTTGTGCCCCCTAGTTTAGGACTGGAACCAATCTCAGCTGCTTTTGTGTGAAGGCAGGGGGCACCCAGGACAGGTCTCCAGTCCATCAGAAAGACAGACAAAGAGACAAACAACCATTCACACTCCCAGTCACAGCTACAATTTACAGTTGTTCAGAAGAGCCCAAAAAGATTCAAACTGAGGATTCAAGTTCTCGATTGAGAGTTCTAATCACTGATTATCAATAATAATTTATCATATTTACCAAGCTAAATCTTTACTCATTGTGTGGAGTCTTTAATAATACTGATCAGATCAGATGTGATCAGGCAGTCATGTATTCACGTGTGTAACTGTATTATTATTAATACTTTAATTACAGGTGAGCCGTGCAAATTTTTCCCACTGAAGTAGCTCTCAGTCTCAAAAAGGTTGGTGACCCCTGTGCTATGTATATTAGCTGGAGAAGGTCCTCTGGACGGGTTCAAAAAACAAAACATTGTATAAACGTCCAGAGTACCAGACTTAACTTTTTTTCCCTACCTGGATTATAGAACATGCATCAGGATACTACAATACGCATTTTTGAACAAAACTATAACAAAGGTGTGTCTCTGTTTAACGTGTGATTTTTATTTTATTTTCCAAAACCCTCCAAATGTTATCTCTGTGAATGGGTCAGTTTTAGGTGTTTGTAGTTCATCATAAATATCTGCAGATTTAAATCCTACACTGTATTAAATCATTACAGTATTGTAGGAGTGGTGGCGCAGAGGTTAGAGAATGTGGGCCTGTGATCGGAAGATCGCCGGTTCAACTCCCGGTACTGACAACATCAACATGTGGGTGGGAATGGTTAAACACACCTGATTCCACCCTCATTTGCTTCTCTCTGGGCCCTTGAGCTAGGCCAGCGTTTCTCATATAGTGGGGCGCGCCCCCCTGGGGGGGCGCAGTGCGATGCTTGGTGGGGCCCGGGC
This sequence comes from Garcialebias charrua, assembly GCA_038048925.1. Lineage (NCBI taxonomy): Eukaryota > Metazoa > Chordata > Actinopteri > Cyprinodontiformes > Rivulidae > Garcialebias > Garcialebias charrua. The sequence continues at coordinate 22,676 of JBBPBX010031656.1, forward strand.
TCTTGTGACCCAGTTTTAAATTTTCTTATTGCACCGCGGAACTAAAATTCCTAGGCGTGTTTCAGCACGGCGCTATTATCTGTAGCACGCGTAGCATTAGCTTCTCGCTCGCTGCGGTGTCGTTTGGGGAAAGTTATGGCTTCCTTGTTTAAAAAGACGAGCGCAAGTCCAAAGCTGTTGTTTCAGGACGTTGTTTCATGGAGACTGGTGCGGACATGCAGAGGAGTGGAGCGCTTCGCCACGAGATAACAAACAACATTAGATCTGCAGCTGCAGCACGTTTTTTTTTAAACACGTCTAAATTGTTAAAGGACTTGAAACAACTTCATCCCAATGTGAACGTCTCTTCTAAAAGCAAGAAGAGCAGCTTGTTGCAAAGACCGCTAACAGCAGCATTTAAACTTCCATCAGGTAAATCAGAACGGTCCAGATCACAGTCACAGCTGTAGAAGTTTTTAAAGCTCTGGGTTGATGTGCAGGCTTTAAAGTTTGTGAGCTCCGCCACAACATCCATCATGTCAACACTTCAGACTGTTTTGAAGCTCCGCTCCAGAACCGAAAGTAAAAAAGTTCATCACTTTATGAAAAAAACTAAAACTGATGTCAACAAGCCCTGGAGCTCTGATGATGCTGATGACCGAGCGATTCAACCACCTCATAACAACGTTCAAGAAGAGATATTGTTGTCTTTTTAATATTATCATCTATATAACTTTTTAAAGTTATAATCTTATTAACTCTTTCTTTTTTACCTCTTTGTGTTCTTCAGGGAAATCCACCACATCACCTCCAGTAGAAGTGTGTGACTGAACTCTGAACTTTTCCAGAGACTCCCTGATGCATGCTCAATAATCCAGGTAGAAAAATCTAAAAAAGCTAAGTCTGGTCCTCTTCCAGGACCTGTCCCACCTGGGGGAGAAGGTCCAAGAAGAGGTTTTAAGTACTGAGGACAAATTGCACTACTTTTACACTACTTTTTATATCTACACTACTGCTGATATATACTGTATATTCTTTTTACTAGCCTTATTGCATATGCCACTTTACCTCTGCACACCTGCTTCTGCAGGACTTGGTGGCTGCAGAAGAGGTCATGCAATCATGTGGATCATCTGTTCTGGAATAGGCACATCTAAAACATTCAGAGCAGGGAGGCCTGAGGACTTGAATTGAGAATCACAATTTTATATACAAATTATACTACAGTGGACGTATAATAAACCTTTTTCTTTTTAACCCTCTTTTGGTATGTGCGAGGTTATTACAGCCACCGTATTTATAGTCGCAGCGGAGAGTAGGGGGGCGCGGACCGGATTCTTCTTCCTGGGGGGGGCTTAACAGAAAATAACTGAGAAGCACTGAGCTAGGCCGATCCCATGAAAGAGTTGCCAGAACAGAGTGGGTCAAAATGAGAGAGTTCCTGGATCTTGTTCTGGCAGGATCTGGCTCAAATCAAGTGGTGATTGTGAGGGTCAAATTGTGTGTGTGTGTGTGTGTGTGTGTGCGTGCGTGCGTGCGTGCGTGCGTGCGTGCGTGCATGCGTGTTGGTCTATATGTATTGGCCCGACTATGCGCCAGACTACGTACCGACATTATCGGGACATTTGGTATTAGCCAGCCTTTGCCAATGTCCGGATAAATCACAGATTGTATCCAAATATCTATAATCTATAAGGAATTTTTTCCTGACGTGGATGTTTGTGATTATTATGATGAAAATAAGTTCAATGACACAAGCTCTGCAAAGCCTGGTATATCGATAATTCACTTTAACTGTAGGAGCTTAAATGCTAACATTTCCAAGATATCAGATTACTTAAAACAATTAAATAGAACATTTACAATATTGGCACTGTCAGAAACGTGGCTTAATGATGAAAATATAAATAATGCCCACATCAATGGATACGACTTATACAACATTAATAGAAAAAACAGGAGAGGTGGTGGCGTGGCCCTTTTTGTTAACAGTGAGATAAAATGCAAATTAATTGAGGAAATGTCATTAATTGATGAAAAAATAATTGAAATGATAACAATTGAAATATTAAATGAAAATGGTAAAAACATCATAGTAAGCTGCGTGTATAGACCACCTGGTTCCGATACAGAATCATTTACAGACAAAATTATAGAGTTGATAGAAAAGGGTTGTAACAAAACAATGTTTGTATGTGGGGATTTCAATATTGATTTGGGGAGTAAAAAAGAGTCTAATAGTGTTAGTACTTTTATAGATTCGATGTACACCTTAAATCTTTACCCGTTGATATTGCAACCTACTAGAATTACAACTCACAGTGCGACCATACTTGATAATATTTTCACAAATACAACAAAGGAAGATGTGTTTAGTGGCATTCTAATGTCAGATGTTAGTGATCACTTACCGGTTTTTACAATTTACAATAAATATCAGAGCAATATAAATAAAACTGTTGAAAAAAATAAAAGAACGATTATAACTACATCTAAAAAAGCCTTAGATAAATTAAAGAATGATTTACTTAAACAAAATTGGGAGAATGTTTATGTGGAGGATGTAAATCAATCCTATGATGAATTTATGAAAATCTTGGAGGCATTATATGAAAAACACTGTGTACTAAAGAATTCTACTGTGAAAAAAATTGAAGATCAACCATGGATGACTAAAGGATTGAGAAATGCATGTAAAAAGAAAAATTATTTGTACTCTGTTTTCTTGAAATGTAAAACACGAGAAACTGAAGTCAGATATAAAAGATATAAAAACAAACTTGTAAGTATATTACGGAAACATAAGAAAGAATATTATAGCGACTTAATGAGTAAATGTAATGGTGACATGAGGGCAACATGGCGTGTTGTAAATAGTGTTTTGAATAAGCAGATAGTAAAGACAAGTAGTTCACAAAATTTTGTAATAAATGATAAGGAAGTCAATGATAAAAATGAAATTGTTAATGGATTTAATGAATATTTTGTGAATGTTGGACCTAGCCTGGCAGGAAAAATACCAAGAGTTGACAATAATGTAACCTACTTAATTGAAGGTTGTTCAAACAGTATGTTCCTAAAGAGTACAGATAATGAAGAAATTCTGAATATAGTTAACAAATTTGCTGGAAAAAAATCCAAAGATTTCTTGGATATGGACATGATGTTTGTAAAAAATATAATGAGTGACGTAATTGAGCCATTCAAATATATATGTAACTTATCCTTTTCATCAGGAGTGTTTCCGGATCGTATGAAGGTTGCTAAAGTAATCCCTCTTTTCAAAAACGGTGATAAAAGTGTGTTCAATAATTACAGACCAATATCATTATTACCACAATTTTCAAAGATCTTGGAGAAATTGTTTATCATCAGAATGGATTTATTTGTCGAAAAACATAATATTTTAGCCAGTAATCAATATGGGTTTAGAGCAGGCAATTCCACATCCATGGCTTTAATGGAATTGACAGAATTAATAACTACTGCTGTTGATCAAAAACAATGTGGTGTGGGTGTATTTGTTGATTTAAAAAAAGCCTTTGACACGGTTGATCATACTATTCTCCTTGATAAGTTACAAAGATATGGTATTAGAGGTGTTGCGTTAAAATGGGTGCATAGTTATTTGAATGCTAGGAAACAATTTGTATTGATGAATGAGGTGAGTTCAGAACTCAGCACCATCTCATGTGGAGTTCCTCAAGGATCGATATTGGGACCTAAATTATTTCTATTATATATAAATGATTTGGTAAAGGTCTCTGGACTTATTAAGTGTATTCTTTTTGCTGACGACACTACATTTTTTGGTGTTGGTGATGATATCGAACAGACTTTGAAATTAATGATGACTGAACTGTTAAAATTAAAAATTGGTTCAAAATTAATAAATTGACGTTAAATTTAGATAAAACAAGTTATATGATATTTAGTAACAAAAACAAATCAATTGATGTTCCGTTTCAAATTGAAGACTCGGTGATCCATAGAGTTCACGAAGTGANGTTTCAAATTGAAGACTCTGTGATCCATAGAGTTCACGAAGTGAGGTTCTTGGGTGTCATCATTGATGATAAATTGTCGTGGAAACAGCATATAAGTTTTGTTAAAGCGAAATTATCTAAGTCTATTGCTATATTTTACAGAGTCAGAGATTTTTTGAATGATAAGGCATTGTTTTTGTTGTATAACACATTCATTGTTCCACATTTAATTTATTGTGTTAGCATTTGGGGAAAGGCGTGTAAATCAATTACAATGCCTATTTTTATTTTACAGAAAAGAGTTATTAGACTTATTACAAGAAAGCAATACAATCATCCATCAAATGTATTATTTTGTCAGACGAAACTGTTGAAGTTCTACGATTTAGTCAATTATAATATTTTGTTAGTTATGTATAAAGCACAGAATTATACTCTGCCTTTAAATATTCAGAGCTATTTTGTTAAAAGAACGAGTTGTTATTATCTAAAGGGGAAAGATATATTTGTAAAGCCACAAATTAGAACAAGTTTGAGGGGAAGATCGGCCGTGGTTCATGGAGTTGGGTTGTGGAACGATTTAGAGGATGATGTTAAAGTGGCTAAATCAATGGCAATATTTAAGAGAATGATTAAGTTTAAATTGTTACAATCCTATAATTAAATTAGTTTAAGTTAGAAATTGTACGTTGTATTGGAGGTTAAAAGCTTTGTTCATTTCTTTTGGAAATTAACGAAATTTGTTGTGTGAATTGTTTGTTAGAGAGATAAGGGGCAGATAAAATAAGAATTTTTTTCTTCATCTGCCGCCTTTCATTTTACACCTATGTGTTTTTTTCTTTTCCTTCTGTGAATATTGTTGTGTATTTTATTATTATAAAATGAATGAATAAACAAAACAAATCAACTTTTGACTGTAAACAACTGTCCATCCCAGTCTCCTGCTCTAGCTTTGAGCTGACTGTTTTTGAACTAGGCCATTCACCTGTAACTTTGTGTGCTCTTGTCTACCGGCCGCCTCGTTCTAAGAACTTCATCAGTGACTTTTCTGATTTCCTGGCGGAAATTACAGCTAAATATTCTCGGGTCGTCATTTCAGGCGACTTCAACTTGCATGTGTGTTGTCCTGAGAAGCCCATGGTTAAGGACTTTTTAGATTTATTGGACTCATTTAATTTAACACAACACGTGAACTCTCCCACGCAGCAGCGTGGACATTTATTGGACCTTGTTTTAACATGTGATGTGACCGTTTCAAACCTTGAAATAGGGGACAATGTTTTCTCAGACCATATGCCAGTCCAGTTTCAGTTCACCCTCCCCCATCTAACTCCTAAAACATGTATTTCTGCACGTAAAGGCAGGAATGTTAACCATTTAACTGCCACTCGTTTCACTGAGGTTTACAACAATGACATGTTAGTTCAGCCCCCATTGTTCCTCTCCAGCACTGAGGAACTGACAAACCAGTTTGACTCTGTTTGTTTAAAGCAGTGGTCCCCAAACTTTTTCCTGTGAGGGCCACATAACTTTTCCCTTCTCTGGTGGGGGTCCGGAGTCAGTTTTTAACAGGAAAAAGTGTGACGATTGCAGGAGTGCCTAAATCAGGGGTGCCCAACCTTTTTTGAACCAAGAGTTACTTTTGAAGTCGGCAGTTTGCCGAGAGCTACTCGTCCAGTCTCAGTATCAAAAAACAAAATTTTTCATCTCCCTACTCCTCACTTCTTTAAAGTAAATAAAACAGAACGTAATGTGTTGCTAGTTTTATTTAATTAAAGTATTTTATCAAAGTAAAAGGACGCAATATTTGAAAAGCACACCATATTTTTTAAAGAAACAAATAAACAATGAACTGAACAATATAAAACTCCCTCATTTACACTAACTATTTACAAAAAGTGACTTACAAAGGTGCAGATTTACAAATCTCCAACAACTATTTCAAACCTCAATAAAACCTAAATATCAAAACTAGGCAGCTGCTCTGTGCAGCAGGATGGTGTCATCTGGTGCAAGCTGTATAAAATAAATGTGTCTCTACCTTAGTGGCACTTCTGACACTGAGAGGAGGAGGCCAGGGTCTCATAAGTTGCGAGGCGCAGGCAGGTCTCCAGATGATCATCAGTCATTGTGGATCTGTTTTTGGACTTGATGATTTTCATGTGTGAAAAAGCAGACTCACACAGGTAGGTAGATCCAAAAAGTGCTGTTAAGTTCAAAGCACATCTTCGAATGTAAGGATACTTTTCTTCTGAGAGCAGACTCCAAGACTATGTCTGTGAGAATACAAGATGAGGAGGGCTGAGGAAAGCGTTGCTGCGCATTGGAATATCGTCACTCCTCTCACCCCCCACCCCAGCTAGCTCCCTTTATGTGAAAGGGAGACAATTCAACTTACTCCTTCATCTTTAAAAACTGTGTTAGGATAGGCTAAGTACTTGGTGACCGTACAGTACTGTACATGTATTCATTTGTAAAAAAAAATAATAATAATTTTTTTTAATTTATTTTTATTTTTATTTTTTTTACTATTTTTCTGGGGGGCCGGACTAAAGGTGGGGGCGGGCCGGATGCGGCCCGCGGGCCGTGGTTTGGGGAACACTGGTTTAAAGGCTCTGGATCAAGTGGCTCCTATTAAATCTAGGAGACCAAAACTCAGGGCAGAACCGTGGCTGAATGACACGACCAAAGCTGTTAGGCAGCAATGCCGAAAGGCGGAGAGAAAATGGAAAAAAGACAGACTGCAGGTCTCTTTTCAAATGGTAAAAGTGAGCTGGCGCCGATATCAGAAAGCAGTGAAAACTGCTAAATCACAATACTTCTGTGAGATCATTGCTGCAAACTCTCGCAATCCTCGAGTTCTGTTCTCCACCCTAAACTCTGTTCACCGAACAATCACCCCTGGAAGCCTCGACTGATCTGTGCGAGAACTTCCAACATTTCTTTTTAGATAAAATCGCAACTACCAGGGCTCTCATTTCTCCTCCATCTCACGATCAATCCATCCCACCTCAATCTGTTACTGTTTGTGACCATTTTGAACCAGTCTCTCTGTCCTCTCTAGAGCAGGTCATGTGCAACCTGAAACCATCTGGCTCCCCCTTTGATGTGGTCCCCCCTCGGCTACTAAAGGAGGTTTTTCACACTCTAGGTCCCTCCATTCTCTCTATTGTAAATAGCAGTCTATCCTCGGGTGTGGTGCCAAAATCATTAAAACATGCTGCTGTTCAACCCCTCCTGAAAAAACCAAACCTCGACCCGTCAGTATTATCCAACTTCAGGCCTGTCTCCAGACTCCCATTTGTATCTAAACTTCTAGAGAAAATAGTTGAGTCCCAGCTAAAGTGCTTCCTGGAGGATCACGCTATCCCCGAGCTATTCCAATCTGGCTTCAAATCCCTCCACAGCACTGAGACTGCCCTACTGAAGGTTTTTAATGACATCTTCCTATCCACAGACACTGGTGACTCTGTGCTGCTTGTCCTATTGGACCTCACATCCGCTTTCGACACCATCGACCATGAGATCCTCATTGCTAGGTTGGAGCAGTGGGTGGGCATCTCAGGTCAGCCCTAAACTGGTTCAGATCCTACCTCTCTGACAGGTCTTTTTGTGTGTCCATCAATGATTTTACTTCTGCAGTGGCGGCTCTTAAATGGGGGGTTCCGCAGGGGTCCATCCTGGGTCCTCTCTTGTTCTCCTTATACCTGCTGCCACTCGGTGCTATTTTCCGGAAACACAATATACCCTTCCACTTCTACGCTGATGACTGTCAAATTTACTTCCCCCTAAGACAAAATGGTACAGGCTCTATTCAACCTCTGCTCGACTGCCTGGCTGACATCAGGGACTGGATGGCTTTAAATTTCTTAAGCTTCAACGATAAGAAGTCTGAAGCCATATTGTTCCTTCCCAATGACACAACCTCGAACCACTGCATTGACCTTTCTGCTCTACCCCTGTCCGAAAAACAAAAAGTCACAAATCTGGGAGTGATAATGGATCCTTCCATGAAACTCAACAGTCATGTAAACATGATCGTCAAATCCTGTTTTTTCCAGCTGAGGCGTCTGTCTAAGCTGAAGCCCATATTATCAAAAAACAACCTGGAGACAGTGATTCACGCATTCATTACATCTAGGCTTGATTACTGCAATTCACTTCTGCTTGGCGTCAGTCAAGCCACCATTGCACGATTACAACTGGTTCAGAACGCAGCTGCCCGATTTTTAACCAGCACACGCAAAAGAGAGCACATTACACCAGTCTTGGCCTCCCTGCACTGGCTACCGGTTCATCTTCGAATCCAATTCAAAATTCTCATGTATGTCTACAAATCGCTGAACAGTCTCGCCCCCGCCTATCTCTCGGATCTGATACACCCATATGTCCCTCCACGTGCTTTGAGGTCAGAGGACCGGGTACTCTTAAGAGTTCCAGAAACTCGCCTTAAGCGCAGGGGTGACAGGGCGTTCTCTGTAGCAGGCCCAAGACTCTGGAACGAGTTACCGCTGCTCATCAAACAGGCCCCCTCCCTCTCAGTTTTCAAATCCCGGTTAAAAACTCACTACTACTCCATTGCTTTCAATGCCAGCTGATTTATATTTGATCGTTTTACTTATGATCTGCAATGTTTTTATGTTTTTCGTGTTGTACTTCATTGTCTGTGTTGCCTGTTACATGTTTGTTTGTTCAGCACTTTAGTGTGGACTTGTTCCTGTTGAAAGTGCTTTATAAATAAAATGGTATGGTATGGTATATCTAATTGTTACTACTCAACCTGACACACAAGCTACAGCTCCTTACCCACCAGTGAGTTGACGTTCCCCGTCCCTAGAGCTAGTCTATGCCACCAGGAATCGGCATGGCCAGGAACCCACACTCGCCTGCCACCTAATGCCCCATTTGCACAGCTACTACTCAGCCCCAACTCTGCTTAGCCCGCCATGGAAATATCCCTACTCCACCAGTACTTTTTAGTTGATTCAAGGCTAGTTTGGGACCTTTTTAGTCCCTGCTTCTCTGGTGAGACCGTTGGAGCTGAGTCAAGCTGACTCTGGACCGAAACATGAATGCAGGACTCTGATTGGTCAGGGGGAGGAGTCACTGGATCTCAGAAACTTCACCGATCCGCCATTTGCAATTTCTCGGAACATGGAGCAGCAGCTGGATTTATTTTTAAGATTTTAAAAATAATAATAACACCATGTTTAATGCTGAAGTCCAGGTGTTTTGTGTTTGGTGACCGACAACAAGATTTGAGCGAGCAGAGGAACATAGCTGCCGACCTGTTGAAGCACGCAAAGCCGGACTCTGAGCCCCAGCCTCGCATGCTCACAAAGGTCGGATTACGAGCCCTGGTGGGTGAGAGGATGGGGAGGGAGGGTGGAAACTTTTTTTAAACATTTTATTTATTTAAAAAAAATGGTTTTTTACCAGTGAAAAATAAAAATAAATAAACTGTGCCGGCTTTATCATGAAATCCTGTTTTCACTTTGACTTTATTAAATATTTTGTTGATTAAAGTTAACTCAGCTGAAAAATCATAAAAAGACAAAATTGTTGGATCTCTCAGGAATATTTCCCTCAAACATGTTTAAAGAAGAAATACAGACTTTAGTTCTACTTTATTCTAACCCACAGATGTACAAAACAAGAATTACACTTTAAATCACTCAAATAAAATCTGTATACTGTACTGTACAAGAAACAAAATCACATATCTAAATTGAATAATAAAAGTAAACACAATGAGTTCAGATACATCAAATGATGAAGAAAAATATAGAATTTTAAATATGCAGGTAGATGTTTTTGTAGAATCTGGTTCATCAGATTTAATTACCGGTAAGTTTATTTAAATAGCTCCAAGTCACAACAGAAGTCGTCTCGGGGCACAGAACAGAAATATTAATGTATACAAATAATAATTGAACATTATTTATTTGAGGAGCAGACTACTTTGAGTTTAACTCTTCACAGAACTCTCACTCGGTGAATTAAAGTTCATTAAAAGTTCATTTTGGATTCTGGACACGCCTCCAGAACTGGTCCTGAAGTGCAGGTCAGACTGATCTGAGCAGAGTGTGGGCTGAGTGGGAGCAGTGCAGAAGGGGCATAAGATGCACAGCACCCAACCTTGACAGACCTCCTTGCAGGAGGTGGGTCCACGTGGAGGTGGCTTCCTGGTATTTTTTGGGCTTGGCCTGGCTGAGCCTCAGGAGCCAAGGCATGACCACCAAGAGCTCCCTGGCGAGCCCCCCGGCCTGGCTCCAGGGAGGTGCCCCGGTTTCCCCTTTCCAGTAGAGGTTTCCTGATATATCTGTAGATTTTTCATCAACGTTTTGAATTGCTCTTTGTCTGACCCCTCCACCACACTAAGGTGGTGATTCTGTGGAGGGGTGCAGTTTTACCTTTGAGCCTTAGATTATGTAGTTTGTATGTATGCAGACTTTTATGGTTGTAATATGATGATTTATTAGTTGTGTGCACTTCAAATGCTCCTAAAAGTGCTGTTGAAGCAAGAAAAAAAAGCAAAGTATTTTACGTTGGGCACATTAGTGAAACTGGCTGATCATTAATACCACCCTTAGATTATAATCCTAATCTCTTCAATAATTTAAAGCAGAATAAAGTGGGCTGCCACTGCCTTTAATTCCTTAATGCTGGTAAAGCTTACTGCAGTGGGAGCAGGAGTGAGAAAATCCACTCTTGCTGTACACACTACAGCTTTCATCAAGAGGTTAAATTAGTTCATTTTAGCAGATTCACACATGAGGCTTGGATCCTCACTCCTACACACACAACACACACAACAGTAAAGTTGCTGAGAGTTCCTCAGTGCTGTTTAAGGTGATTACTGACCTAATGAGTGGGACTCTTTTTTTAATTTTTTTTTATTTTTTTTTATTTTTTTACAGCGCTCTAATTAGTGTGTGTTACAAATGTGGGCTAATGACCGTGCTGGCTGAGAGCATGCTGATTCAGGATTTACACCACTGTCAGCCGACAGATCAAAAGGCAGATTGTTGCAAACTTTTTTTTAATCATTGAGGAGGTGAATGTGGGTTTTTAGGGCATTGATCATTTCAGCCTCTTTAATCACCGAGCTCCGCTCGGCTCTTTTCAGTTTTTCTTTTTCCTTTCCTTTGTTTCTCTTTTTAACCTTACCCACGAGGAAGTACCGTATATTTATTTGTCTTTGCTTCTCTCCTCTTGCCTCTCCTTTCATTTCTTGCTTTATACGTTCGTCAAAGGCAGAAATATTACGGTGTTGTCTCTGTATGTCCGTAAACTTTCTCTCTTCCCGCCCATAACTTCTGATCCACACAAGATACAGTGCATCCAGAAAGTATTTACAGCACTTCACTTTTTCCACATTTTGTTTGTTGCAGCCTTACTACTGTAGTGATACACCTGTTTCTCTGTAAACTCTCAGTGAAACACCTTTTCTTCAAATCTTCAAGAAGACGACAGTAAACACTGTTTATTCCATTAATTTGAATCAAAAGAAACAAATTAAATCACCAAGACTCTTTACTTTGTGCTAATTCAAATATAATCAAAGCATAGCCTTGTGTTATTCGTGTGAGCAGTGTTATTGTTTCAATATGTGATAATCAAAACCCACCCCCACCCTTTAACGCCCCCCAACGTAGTGACGTAGGTTCCAAAGCTCTATACAATATGTAAACTGGCCACCACTATGATTTGAGGAAACTATACAAGTTGTTAATATA
>JBBPBX010031657.1:0-34377 GCA_038048925.1 Garcialebias charrua
GATTTGTACGGGTGCCCTGACCATTGCGACATCCAGGGAAGATGCACGAACGAGGCATAATTGATTAGCTAGCTAACAATGAACAAAATATCTATGCTATTGCTATCTGATGCTATCTGCGATTCGCGAGTGAACGGCTCCACCGAGGCGAATTTATACGGCTGGAGCTGCAGGGGGTGGGGCTATACTAATGAGGACCGCGTGACGAAACGCGGTCCCGTTTAAACCACGCCTAAAAAATCCTGAAAAAGACATATCTTTATACACAGTTTCATCTATAACTCCAAAATTAATTGAGCTACAATTTTGAGACTTTTTACTCATTTACAACATTACAATTATGACATTTATAATGTTTATTTAAGAAAATATTGAAATTCACTTTACACAGTCTTTAACCAGTAAGGCAGTGGATTTTGTTGTCTTTCCCATAATACTTAGCAGTATTTTAGTTTTGAAAACTAAAAAAACGTTAAGCATGATGGGAAATACAACACAGCCACTGCCTTACTGGTTAATGGAGTGGCTGTGTTGTATTTCCCATCATGCTTAGCATTTTTTTTAGGTTTTCCAACTGAACCATGAGTAAGAAGGACGTGTGGGGTGAAGACATGCCTCCTGTTAGCTGCTAAAATATGTGAGTTTCTTGTGGTTAGGCTCAGAGAGTCTACATTGGATGTCTCACACCGTGTTGAAATAAATGTTCTCAGTTTAAAATCTTCATTATACACAGTCATTTACTTGAACGGTATTGGATCGGAAAAGTATCGGTATCGATCGATACACAGTTTCAAAGTATCGGTATTGGATCAGAAGTGAGAAATGTGAATTGGTGCATCCCTATTCAAAACCAATGCTTTCTGCAATCTGTTTCATCATAATGTCTTTTCTATTGTGTTTTTACCCTCCTTTATGCTACTACTATTGCTAATTTTAGCTTTTGGATACCATTTTTGGTAGTTTTAGCTTTGTGCTACAGTTTGTACAGTTTTCACACACAAAAAAAAATACCTTTTTTGTTGCTGTTTTTGAATGTTTTAGTTTTTCTAGTCATTTCAAGGATAGAATAACTTCAGCTGATGTTTACAAGCTAAATCAAGAATCTAAATGTAAAAAAAAGAAGGGGTTCACAGGTGAAAAGCTGCAGCCTCGTGGAGCCAGCAGAGAGCTTCTGCTGCAGCTTTTGAATGAAAAAAAAACAAAAAAACAGCCTGATTACTGAGCTAAGATCAAACATCTCCCACAAATCTTTGAAGAGGCAGCCAAACTACGGAGAGAACAGCTATTCTGAGAAGTTTGTTTTCATGCCTTGTGTTGTGGTCTGACTGGGCGGGCGAGCCGTGCCTCGCTTTAAAAAATCCTCCGAGCCTGGATCCAATAAGCCACAGTATCTGACTGTGGCCGTGTGGTTGGCAGACGCAGGACGCTTCAATCTACCTACCGTACCCCCCCTCCACGCACGCACACGCACACCCTGCAGCTTATAGGTGCTTTCTCTTTCAACTCGTCCACTAATTCACAGCAAATGTTCAGAGCCTTTGTTCCTCGATTCCAGAAAGCACAAGCTTTCCTTGAAACAGGTAAACATCCAGAAAGTCCCCCTCGAGTGCACGAAGGCGCTTTTGTTGTCTCCTTGATTTCAACCGTCGGATCAATTTATTTCATTTGCAGACCTGGAAACATGCGGAGCTAATTGCTGCTGATAAAGTTCAAACGGACTTTGACGGGGCTGTCGGGTTTAAAAAAACTAAACAATGCAATGCTGGATTCTGGCTATAATTTGATCAAACACATCAGTTCTACGTTTCTGTCTTTGGCCATCGCTCTCCCGTTTCTACCTCTGAGGTTTGCTGCGGATTTTCAGTTTGTTTGCACGTACACTGCTGAAAAAAAAAAACAGTGGTGGGGGTGATGGATTCATACAGAGTGCGGTTGAGGCAATGAAAGCCCTGAGGGGTTTATAAAAACATTTTACCCTACAAGAAGAGAAAGAAGACGAAAAAATGAGGATTTGATTGCTGCTGCCATGGAAAAACGCCTTTAACTGCGATTTGGGTGTTTTTTCTTCTGCGTACCTGAACTCAGACTTTCCACGGTCATTCCATGTGCAGAACTCGGTGACCCCCTTGGGGATTCTTGGACTTTATTTCTGAACATTTAGAAAAGGCAAAACCGAACATAAACCGCGGCAGAGTGTGCTCAGACGTTGTAATTTGATCCCGCGCAGAGTTCTGCAAAGCGCAACACTAGTAGCTGCAGCAGTTACCGACTGAAGGATAATAATATCAGACGACACAATCCTGTTAGCAAACACATGCTTCCAATCGCAACACGGTCCGATTTCAACATGCGAGCAACTTTAGGCTCGGAGGAATTAAAAAGGAAAAAACTTTGAATTGCGTTTTAAGCTCACAGTAAGAGACTTTCAACAAAAAGTGTTAAATATGTTGTGATGCAGTGTAGGCAAATCATCAAATTAACTGACATAGCAATTAAGCTTCAAAGGAGAGACACGAGTCTCAATTTTCACCTGCATCCTGTTTTTGCTCCATTTGGGTATTTGAATTTGCATTGCCTTTCAGCTCAGCTCCTTCTTCACCCCAACAGACTGGAGCAACACCCTCAATGCAAGCACTGATCCATCTCCTGCTCCATTCTACCATCACACAGGAAAAAAACCAGACGCTTGAACTCTTTCGCTTGGGGCAAAGGCTCGTCCTCCACCAAGAGGTATCATTCCAACTAATTCCAGTCCAGAACCATTTAGAGAAAGTTCTGCCCACATTCTACAGAACACCAGACAGGAACTGCAGACCTCCTCAATACATCTGTCACGTCCTGATGGTCCTTTCAGGTTATATTGACATACTGGTAACTTTAGGACTGATAAAGATCAGGTGACTTTGAATCAATGCATTATTAATAAAACTTTAGAATTTAAATATTTCTGACCCTACGTTATATACAGTATTTTCTGGACTATAGGTCGCACCTTTGTATAAGTCGCTTTGTCCAATTATTGTCAATAAATTGGAAAGATCCATAAACAGGTCGGACCTTTATATAAGTCACATCTATTATGCGTCACCGCTACGCGACGTGTCAGCGCGTCATTTGCCCTGCTGAAAATGATGACCACAGAAGCATGCATGGAAGGACTTTTCACAAAATTAACACAGTAAAAACAATTATTTGTCTGCTAAAAATTATAGCAAACATGTGTCTTAGCTTAACCGTTCTTTAATACATTGACGTAATTGTCAAATCTGGTGGATTAAAATTTTTTCGCTTTGAAAAAGTACAAGGAAAAACAACAAAGCTAGCCGCGACACATTTACGCCTATAATATATCAAATTTTATCTCAAATAACTCCAACAGCTAACAGTTTGTAAATATAAATCTAGTGATTACTTTCTGTAAGTTTGAAAAAAAAATCTGCTGTGTGGTTTATGAGCTATTTGCTCAAACGTACAAGGAAAAATCAACAAAGCTAACCGCGACACATTTACGTCTATAAAACATCAAATTTTATCTCAAACATCTCATAAAGCTAATCAGTTGTAAATATCCATTTAGTGATTATGTTCTGTAAGTTTGATCAAAATCTGTCCTGTGGTTCTTGACCTATTTTGCTAACAAACACTAAGCTAACAGCGAAGTAGCTAGTTCATACCTCCAGAGCAGGAGGCCGGGCTGCGACAAAGTGAATCCCATCAGAGGAGGTTCTCGTCGGACACATGAGGTGGGAACAGTTGGTGTACCCTTGCAGACAAAGGTGGTAATGTACCCCTAGCGGCTGAAAGTGGTACTGTACCATTTTTGCCAAAATGAAAAAAAAAAACGGTCATATCTGAGCCAAAAATTGGTCTAAAAATATGGAAAAAAATCCATAAAGAAGTCTCACCTCTCTATAGGTCACAGGGCATGCAAATTAGGCAAAAAGGTGTGACTTATAGTCCGGAAAATATGGTACAAAACATATACCAGCAGTCTTTTCTTCTATTTATCTATGAATGGTGTTCCTATGAGTTTGTCGATTCTTACAAATACTTAGGTATTTTGGTCGATGCACATCTCTCTTTTAAAGTGAGACTAAACCCAGGTTGAGACAGTAACTCCTCATTCCTAAATCTCCCTGAAAATGGGCGTGTCGAGAGACAAGGAAGGGTGGAGGTAGAGTTGTGCTTTTGTTCACGCCTCCACCTGCAACAACCTAAAACAAATTAAACCTCTAGCCAACAACATACACCAAGCAACAACAAAGAATAAACATGTAGATGTATTTATCTATTCCACCCATTCCATCCAAAACCAAAGGCCTAAAAAAATGAAAATGAAAAGAAAAATAAAACCGCTTGTCAGGAGTGAAATGCAGCACTTCCATATAAGGTATGCACTTCTCATCTCTGCAGGGGATTGGCTCTGCTTGAACCACCTGTGTGACATCACACATGAGCAGACATGTCACACATGAGCGTTTGCACAAATAAGAAAATTAAGGTGTAATCCACCAGTTCAACCCATAGAACTACCGTAAACACATTTTTAGACCAAATATTGCCAAATATTGCCAATTTACACAGATATGCACAATTATGTGAGAATAAACACAGCCATAGTGCTAGATAACATTTTAAACACATTCTAGGGAGTTTATCAGCTAAAAAAAGTTAATTTTGGGTTTAGTCACACTTTAAGCTTCATGTTGAAAACTTGGTAGAGAAACTGAAAGTTAAATTGTTTTGGGGTTTTTCCCTCCAAAAATAGGTCCTGTCTAACTGAATGCTAGGAAACGCTAACTGCTACTTTCCGTCCCTCCATTGACTATGGTGATATTATTGACCTGAATGTTCCTGCAAGCTCCTTCCAGATGTTGGGCACTGTCTAACACATTGCCCTGTAACTACTGTACCCACCATTGCACCCTCTATTTACATATATTTCCATCTTTAAATCACTTCTTGGTCTGCTGCCTTCATATATCTCCTCCTATGTCACTCCCAGCGTTGCCAGATTGGGAAGTTTCCTGCCAATTTGGTGTTTTTTCATTCTAATTTTGCAGGTAAAATGGCTTTGTGCAGGTGGGGATCATTTGGGAGGATTTGGAGTCATCTGCGGTTTTTGAGTTAACATATTAAAACACATTTCAACCAATCAATCATCATTATTGGTTCATAGCAAAGCTCCCCTGACCTGTGTCCATCACTGATTGGCCATTGTCATTTGTCACGGCATTGACAACAGAGAACTGGTGAGGCGGTGCCATAAATTATGCTAAGCAGGTGGATCTGGTGTGATAAACCTAACAGGAAGATGCCAAAGTGGGGAAAATATAAGAAGAGGGTTCTTTCCCTCCTCCCTGACAATTATTGGGGAGATTTGATTCAACCATGTATTGATCACAAATAACAATAGATTGCATTAGTTCATCAGAGGAGTAAAGGTTCAATGTTCAGATCAGCCTTCAGATGTTCAACGTTCAAGCCAACAATCTAATCAGCATTAAAGGTAAGAATTCAGAATCAACCACTTTACTTCAATTCAGTTTATTTATATAGCACCAAGTCACAACAGAAGTCGTCTCTGGGCACTGAAACATTCATTTTGAAAAATAATTATTGAACACTATTTATCTGAGCAGCAGACTGCTTTGAATTTAACTTCAGCACAGAACTTTCATCTTGAACAAGCATGAAGGCGACAGTGGAAAGGACAAACTCCCTCATGAGGAAGTAACCTTTAGCAGAACCAGGCTCAGGACAAGTGACCATCTGCTTTGACCGGCTGAGTTTGAGAGGAACAGATACACAATGACAGGTCAAGAATCACATGTTAAGATAGAAATAGTATCAAATGAAAACGATTCAATTTTAACAATTTTTTTAAGGAAATGAGGTCAATTTGTCCAATAAGTTTAAGGCAGCATAACAAGTCAACCCTAACTATAGGATTTATCAAAAAGGAAAGTCTTTAAACTGGACAATGCGTCAGCCTCATGGACATAAACTGGAAGTTGGTTCCACAAGAGAGGAGCCTGATAACTGGAAGATCTTCCTCCCATTCTGCTTTTGGAAACTCTAGGAACCACGAGTAAGCCTGCAGTCTAAGAGCGAAGTTCTCTGTTAGAAAATATGCAACTATAAGATCTCTAATATAAGATAGAGCTAGGTTGTCGGGGCGGCCGTGGCGTAGTGGTAATGGCAGTCGTCCCCCGATCGGAAGGTTGGCGGTTCGAATCCCGGTTCCCCACACCATGTGTCGTTGTGTCCTTGGGCAAGACACTTAACCCCGAGTTGCTCCCGGTAGGACTGGAAAGCACCTTGCATGGTAGTCTGCCGCTACCGGTGTATGAATGTGTGTAGCATTCAATGTGTGTAGCGCTTTGAGATTTTCACTAATGAAAAGCGCGTTATAAATTGAATTCATTATTATTATTATTATTATTATTATTATTGTTGAGAGCTTTGTAGGTTAGAAGTAATATTTTGAACCATAGTAAATTTAATAATTTCAGTTACGCAGAAATAAGCTTAGCATATGTGTGTGTGCACACTGATCATAGTTTGTGTCTTCTAAATGTGAAAAGAGGAGCAGCCTACATGGTTGTTATGAATCCATCTGCAAACATGTTAGTATGTGATGTGTCACGTGACACTCACTGGATCTGACGTTGGCTGGGTCAGAGTCTTTACAGAGAACAACTCTTGGCAAATTTAGTTGGATTGTTGCGTTTTGCCACATAGTGTTACATTACTTGCCTTGTACTTATGTGTGTTCATGGTCAAACAGTAAATATTACACTATATTGATTGGGCGGGTTTTTGTGTGATGTGGTGGTTTTTAACAGATTTTTGGGCTGGAAATCCTCTAATCAATCTAGCAACACTGGGTGAGTGCAGCTACAGCATGCACTCTCAGGACATCATTACCCGCAGTGTCCCCTCAGTGCAGACTGAATTTGGCAAAAGGGTCTTCTCTTACTCTGCTCCTGTTTCCTGGAATATCTTGCAAAAAGATCTGAAGCTCTCGACCTTGACCTCTCGAAGGAATTTTAAAATACTGTTAAATTCATGGCAAAAATTGTGCAGACATGTTTTGGTTTGTCACAATAACAAATTTTGCTGGGGAATTAATTGTCTCAGAAATAATTGCGATAAATGATGACAATGTTTGAGAAATGTTGGTTAATTTTGTGTGTAGTACCTTTTTTGACCACCGGATGGCAGTATAAGACTGTTTTGAGCAAAGGATTTATAGTGAGGGAGCAAGCAGCATCTCTTTAAGAAAAATGGGAGGGAAGCCCCTTGATGTGACATGGGCTGTCTCTCGTTCCTGTTTTTGATTCTGAAAATGGCGGCTGCTCGGATTAGTTTGAGCTCTTTAGCATAGCATTTGTCACACAAAGCCTTTAATTTAAAAAGATCAGTAACCTAGTTCTCAGCTTCTTTTTGCAGAGAAAAACAACTTTTACACAAAGGTACGGGTTTCAACTGAATTTTTGAAGCTTTGATTAAACGGAGTTTTTTCCCGAAGTCAGCCTGTTAGCTTAGCTCGTAGCTTAGCTTCTCAGCTTAGCTGCTTTTAACAATCCAAAAACGCGATTTTGGACAGTAAAAACAGATTTTAAAGAGAAAGGGAGGGATCATTGAAGAGCACGGGAGTTGAGATTTTTGGCATCCAGTGTCTTCAGTAGAAAGAGAGAAACCCCAAGAAAAGAGAAAGACGATAAATGAAAATGAGGTTGACAAAAAAGTTTTTTTGTGTGGAGACTTTAACATTGATATGGGAAATAAAACAGATTCAAATAACATCAGTACATTTATAAATTCAATGTACAGTTTAAATATGTATCCGTTGATATCCAAGCCAACAAGAATTACAACTCATAGTGCCACAATAATTGATAATATTTTCACAAATATAACAAACGGAGAGGTGATAGGTGGTATTTTAACGACCGACTTAAGTGATCATTTACCAGTTTTCACAATCTATAAAAATGATCAAAATGTCACAAAAGCAGTTAAAACAAAGAAAAAGATCATAAACACATCAAAAAAAGTTTTGGAAAAATTAAAAGAGGATCTAGATAAACAAGACTGGAATGAAGTGTATGTTGATGATGTGAACAGATCATATGATGAGTTTATGAATATCTTGGAAACTCTGTATGAAAAAAATTGTGTACAAACAAATTATACAAAGAGAAATATCGTTGACCAACCATGGATGACAAAAGGGTTGAGAAATGCTTGTAAAAAAAGAATTATTTGTATTCATGTTTCTTGAAATTGCGAAGTCAGAACGCTGAAGAAAAATATAAAAAGTATAAAAATAAATTAGTAGGGATTATAAGGAAACATAAGAAAGAATATTATAGTAAATTATTAGATAAAAGTAATGGTGATATGAAAGCAACATGGCGAGTAATGAATAGTGTTATGAAGAATCATAAAGCAAAAACTAGTATTTCAAAATATTTTGTAACAGAAAAAGATGAAGTTTATGATGAAAATGAAATTGTCAATGGATTTAATCAATATTTTGTGAATGTTGGATCAAGCCTTGCAGCTAAAATACCAAAAGTAAATAATAATGTGAGCCATTCAATTACAGGCTGTGCAAACAGTATTTTTCTAAATGGAACTAACAAAGAGGAAATAATGAAGGTAGTAAAAAATCTTACAGACAAGAAAATCTTACAGACAAGAGATCAAAGGACTGGGTGGACATGGATATGATGTTTGTAAAGGATATAATGAGCCATGTTATTGAGCCGTTTACATATATATGTAACTTATCATTTTCAACAGGAATATTTCCAGATAATATGAAAGTAGCTAAGGTAGTTCCTCTTTTTAAAAATGGTGATAAATGTGTGTTCAACAATTATAGACCTATATCCTTGTTACCACAGTTTTCTAAAATTCTTGAAAAACTATTTGTGAACAGACTAGATCAATTTATAGACAAACAAAATATTCTAAGCAACAGTCAATATGGGTTCAGAGCTAAAAACTCTACATCAATGGCTCTCATGGAATTAATGGAACAAATAACAACTGCTGTCGATCAAAAACAATATTGTGTCAGTATTTTTGTTGATTTAAAAAAAGCATTCGATACTATTGATCACACCATTCTCCTTGAAAAACTGAACAAATATGGTATTAGAGGACCAGCATTACAGTGGGTATCTAGCTATTTGAAAGATAGGAAACAATTTGTACAAATAAATGATGTAAGATCTGACCTCTGTAATATCACATGTGGAGTTCCCCAGGGCTCTGTGCTTGGACCAAAGCTATTTATTTTATATGTGAATGACTTGGTAAATGTGTCAGGACTCCTTAAATGTATACTTTTTGCTGATGATACCACATTTTTCTGTTTAGGTGAAGATATAGAACAAATGTTGGAATTGATAAAGACAGAATTTACCAAAATACAAACTTGGTTTAAAATCAATAAATTATCATTAAATCTAGAAAAAACTAATTACATGATATTCAGTAATAAAAAGAAAACTGTTGACGTTCCACTCAAAATTGAGGGTGTTGAGATTTGTAGAGTGAGTGAGGTGAAGTTTTTGGGTGTTATTATTGATGACAAACTGACATGGAAACAACACATAAATTCTGTAAGAATAAAAATAGCTAAATCGATTGCAGTACTATACAAGGTCAGAGACCTATTGAATGATAAAGCTCTGTATTTGTTGTATAACACAATCATTGTTCCACACTTAATCTATTGTATTGATGTTTGGGGGAAAGCGTGTAAAACAATCACAAAGCCTATTTTTGTATTACAGAAAAGAGCTGTAAGAATTATCACTAGAAAACATTACTGTCATCCATCCAGTACATTATTTTATCAACTGAAATTATTGAAATTCCATGATTTGGTTGATTATAATATTTTATCAATTATGTATAGGGCTCAAAATAACGATTTACCTTTAAATATCCAAATGAATTTTGTTAAAAGACAAAGTTGTTATAATCTTAAGGGGACAGAGATGTTTGTAAAACCACAATTCAGAACTAGCTTGAAGGGACGTTCTACCTCAATCCAGGGAATTAGATTATGGAATGGCTTGGAGAATGTAGTTAAAAATGCCAAGTCACTGTTTACATTTAAGAAAATGATCAAAAGGAATTTGTTGAAAAAATATATATGAATTAGCATAATGTGTATTGTATCAATTATTAGTTATGTATTAGTATTAGAAAATTAGAAAGAGTTAGTCATTTTGTACTGCTGGTGAAAGATTATTATTGTTTAATCTGATTGTTTGAAAAAAGGGGCAGATATAATAAGATTTATTCTTCTTTCTGCTACCTTTCATTTTTTTACATTGTGTACACCAGCTCTATGACGATCTACTTATTTCCAAAGCCTACAATCGTTTGAAAGGCTCTAATGTTTAAGGTTGTAATCATTCAGAACAGATAGTTTATTCATCAAAGCCGGAAAAAAAAGCAACAATTATTTGAAGCAAGATATCTAGACATTGTTGATGGGATTGTCTTGTATTGTATTTCTTTTGTAAAAAAATTAACAAATTTAATAAACATAAACATAAACATAATTTTCATTTATCATGCGATTAATTGATTTATTGTTTATTGTGACAGGCCTAAACATGTTCCTGTTTTGATTATTTTACATCGTTTTATAATGTAGTATGTTTTTTATTTTGTTTTAAATCACTTCTTTCCTATACTTTTCATTTTGTACAATTTTATATAAATGTTTGTTATGGTCTGCTCCTCATCTGTGTTCTTTGTTTAAAACAGGTCTCTCTTGTAAACGAGTCCTCGTGACTCAATGAGACTAACCTGTATAAATAAAGCTTGAACAAACAGTATAATCTGACCTACAGCTGCCGTGGTTCTCTCTAATAAAATGGTCAGTCTTGTGTCAAATTGAGTTGATTTGTTGAAGCAGGGTGAAAATTTTAAGCAAAATACAAAGTTGCAATTTAATAGCAGTGGTGTTCAAGTCAGCGTTTTTTTTCACCTTAAAGTCAAAAGAAGCTTTTATATTGAATAATTGTGTGTAATCTTGTGTGTTTTTGTCAAATCTGTTTTTACTTCCCCAGCTCTATGACGATCTACTTATTTCCAAAGCCTACAATCGTTTGAAAGGCTCTAATGTTTAAGGTTGTAATCATTCAGAACAGATAGTTTATTCATCAAAGCCGGAAAAAAAAGCAACAATTATTTGAAGCAAGATATCTAGACATTGTATTTCCTTTGTGGACCCTGTGACCCATTTATTCAGCTGCTGGATTCATTAAAATGAAGCATTTTGTCACTTTTATTACTTTTGCAACAAAAACAAGTCAAACATTTGCCCCCTGAAGGCAAAGACAAGAGGAACATCGTCAAATCATGCAAGCAGTGAGGATGTCCGGGCGGGGCTCTTTTTTTTTGCTGCTGTGGGGGTCATCGCTTGAACATTTTTAACCTCTCCACCTCCTCAGCCATTTGTTTCCATCTCAATCAGAGACACAGGCCAAACGTCAATATGCCAGTGGAATGTGTCTCAGCTAATAACTCCGACGAGGCACATTTAGAGTCCCCCTTTAGTTGCCTTTTGATCTCCTGAGCTGCGTTAGCCGGCACTAAAGCTGGGACGGTTTGTCATGGCCACGGGCGCTGGGAACCAGCGAGACGGGGATGCTCCATGAAAATCTGACTGTCAACGTGCCCTCCTCGATTTATTAAGCGTCCCTCAGAGCGCGAAGCTGGGATTTTGACCCTGATAATACAAAGCCTGGAGGGGAAATGGCACCGAGAAGCAAGCTCCACATCCTGTTGTGCCGCGGTCAAAATGAGATGCTAATTAATTACCATTGGCATCTTTAGCAATGCGTGTCAGCTCCGATTTGGTTTATCAATCTGTTACAGGATCAAACTGAAACGTGCGAGGCCAGAGCTGACTCCTGCAGCCGGCTGGATGCAGAGGTCTTTCCCCGAGGTCAAGTCTGACTGTAACCTCCCGCTTAATAAGCAGCCGTTTAACTTCCCCACAGCAACAAATCAGCAGAATGACTCTGATCACATTATGGATCAATGAGAATGAATCAAGAGGCTGTCGAGATCCTTCTCTTCAAACTAACTGTCCTTTGCAATAAAAAGAAGGGGAAAAAACTCAACTGCATCCATTTAAACTGCCTCAAGTTGGTACTTTGAAGTGTTTGATTCTGCAGAAAGAAATGCACTTTGGGCAATGTAGTAATTCCTTCAGAATTAACATATCAAAGCTATATAGAGGCTTCAAAATATTTCACACAGAGTACAATGTGTATTCTTTACAATTTAAACTTCTAAGATCCATTGGTCGCATCAAAACAACTGTCTTACACATAGCTAATATGTTCTATCAACTCAGTTGTAAAGTATCTTTCATAATAATAATAATAATTAATTCAATTTATGACGCACTTTTCATTACTGAAAATCTCAAAGTGCTACACATATATTGAATGCTACACACATTCATAAACCGGTGGCGGCAGACTACCATGCAAGGTGCTTTCCAGTCCTACCGGGAGCAACTCAGGGTTAAGTGTCTTGCCCAAGGACACAACGACACATGGTGTGGGTCCCGGGAGTCGAACCGCCAACTTTCCGATTGGGAGACGACTGCCATTACCACTACACCACGGCCGCCCTTTCATTTGCAGAGTATAATTGGAATTTAATGTGGGAAAGTGGACAAATGGTGTAACCAGCTTGATATGGCAACAAAAATTGGTTTGTAATATTTTTTATGAAAAAAAAAGCTCTTCTTACATTTTCCGTATTAACAACCAGCTGGTACCATGCTTCTTTATGTTAACCTGCAATCGTTTTGTTGTTGTTGTTGTTGTTGTTGTTGTTGCTTCACTAGAAATCCCCCCAAAAATCAATTGGAAATTAGTAGGTAAAAAACTTGGGACATTTTTCTCCTGTGTTATTGAGAATACCTTCACAATTACTAAACGGATCACACATAGCCATCATGGTTTTAAGGTTAAAATGTCATTTTTGAAAGATCCACTCTGTAAAGGAATAATCCAGAACTTAAACATGCTCAAATTATATAATTATCAAAAGTGAAGGGCCCATACATTAACAGTGCATCAACAGGTAGATAAACACAAACACATTATTATTACTCTTTACTTAACCAGGAAAATCCCATTGAGATCACAGATCTCTTTTGCAAGGGAGGCCTGGACCTGAACACAGTCTAACATGCATGTTTTTGTTCTGTGGGAGGAAACCGGAGAGCCCGGAGAAAACACATGCAAGCATGAGAAGAACATCGTACCGTATTTTCCGGTGTATAGGTCGCACCTTTTTATGTTTTTTTTTTTCAAGATCTGCGACCTATACACCAGTGCAACCTATTTATGGAATTTTTTCCATATTTTTTGACCAATTTTTGCCTCAGTTATGACCGTTTTTCACTTTGGCAGAAAATGGTGCAGTACCACTTTCGGCCGCTAGGGACGCAGTGCAGTACCAGTTTTGGCCACTAGGGGACACTTCCAGAGGAGTACACCGACCGTTTCCAGCTCATGTGTCCGAAAAAAAGCTCCTCTGCTCAGACTGACTCTGTCGGCCTCCTGGTCTGGAGGTAACTTCTTAGCTCTGTGTTTCTTAGCTGTTTGTTTGCAAGATAAGTCAAGAACCACTAAGCAGATTTTTCTGAAACTTACAGAATGTAATCACAGTGTGGACGTTTACAAGTGAGTAGCTTTATTAGATGTTTGAGATTAAAAAAAATGATATTTTAGTAGCATTAGCTTCAGTTAGCTTCTGGTTTTATTTCTGTTTATGTTATAAATAGCTTCGAAGCCAATTGGTGTATATATTTTTTTGCTTACAGAGTGTAATTATATGAGCTTTAATGTACTTAACTATGGCCTGGAGGAAAAATTTGAGATGAAATTTAATTTTTTATTCGTGTTTTCAGAGACGGACTCGTCTCGGTTAGCATTCGTTTTATTTCTGTTAAAGTTACAAATAGCTTCGAAACCAATCGGTGTATATTTTTTCTGCTTACAGAGTGTAATTATATGAGCTTTAATGTACTTAACTATGGCCTGGAGGAAAATTTTGAGATGAAATTCGATTTTTTATTCGTGTTTTCAGAGACGGACTCGTCTCGGTTAGCATTCGTTTTATTTCTGTTAAAGTTAAATAGCTTCAAAACCAATTGGTGTATTTTTTTTTGCTCACAGAGTGTAATTATATGAGCTTTAATGTACTTAACTATGGCCTGGAGGAAAAATTTGAGATGAAATTTAATTTTTTATTCGTGTTTTCAGAGATGGACTCGTCTCGGTTAGCATTCGTTTTATTTCTGTTAAAGTTACAAATAGCCTCGAAACCAATCGGTGTATATTTTTTCTGCTTACAGAGTGTAATTATATGAGCTTTAATGTACTTAACTATGGCCTGGAGGAAAATTTTGAGATGAAATTCGATTTTTTATTCGTGTTTTCAGAGACGGACTCGTCTCGGTTAGCATTCGTTTTTATTTCTGTTAATGTTATATATAGCTTCAAAACCAATCGGTGTATAGTTTTTTGGCTTACAAAGTGTAATTATATGAGCTTTAATTTACTTAACTATGGCCTGGAGGAAAAAATTGAGATGAAATTCGTGTTTTTTATTCGTGTTTTCAGAGACGGACTCGTCTCGGTTAGCATTCGTTTTATTTCTGTTTATGTTATAAATAGTTTCGAAACCACTCGGCTAATAAACCACTAACCCTTGTGCTATAATGTCAGCTATAATTTTTAGCAAACAAATAATTGTTTTTACCGTGTTAATCTTCTTAAAAGCCTTGTGCTACGCTCCTGTGGCAGACATTAGCAGCAGAGATAAACACTCGGTCCATATTGCCGGGTTGACTCAGCGGTGACGCGGCACGTCAGCGGTGGATGACGCGTTATGTCGGCGGTGACGTAGGTGCAACCTATACACAGGTGCAATCTATTTATGGATTTTTCCAATTTTTTGGCAATAATTGGACAGTGCGACCTATACAACGGTGCAACCTATATAATGGAAA
The DNA here is from genome assembly GCA_038048925.1 of Garcialebias charrua. Classification (NCBI taxonomy): domain Eukaryota; kingdom Metazoa; phylum Chordata; class Actinopteri; order Cyprinodontiformes; family Rivulidae; genus Garcialebias; species Garcialebias charrua. The sequence goes on from JBBPBX010031657.1 coordinate 15,080, forward strand.
ATACGGTAATTATTGATTTGACAAAATGAACTTGCTGCTTTGCAGTATTACATGTACATTGAACAAAACAAACAAAAACAAGGGTTAATTTCTACTGCAATTAGTTTATTCAGTAAAGTATTTAGTCTCAAAGTATAAAAATATATATTTTTTAAATTATCCTTCTGTTATTCAGATTGAAAAAGTCTTCACAAATTATAGATCAAAATCCACCACAAAAACTAAAGTGTAGGTTCAGTTCCAAGAAGAAGAAAAAAATCAAATTAAAGCTAAAGATTTGCATAAATGTAACCTATGGTACAAGAAAAACTACGTAGAAAAAACACATGGCTACTAAATTCTTCTTCTTTCAACTAGTCCCTCTTCAGGGATCGCCACAGTTAGTCATCCGTCTCCATCTCACTCTGTCAAGTCAACTTTATTTATAGAGCACATTTAAAACAGAAGCTATTACCAAAGTGATTTGTGTTTGGTGTCATTTTCCTCTGCATCCTCTGTCCTCACTCTAACTAACTCCATGTCCTCTCTAACTCCATCTTCTTTGGTCTTCCTCTTTGTCTTTTTCCTGGCAACTGCATTTATAACATCCTTCTACCAGTATACCCACTGTCCCTCCACTGGACATGTCCAAAGCATCTTTGTCTGGCCTCCCTAACTTTATCTCCCAGTTGTTCAACCTGTGATGTACCTCTGATGATCTCATTCCTAATCTTATCCATCCTTGTCACTCCTAAGGAGAACCTCAACATCTTCATTTTTTCCACTTCTAGTTCTTTCCCCTGTATTTTTGCCAATGCCACTGTCTCCAGACCATACAGCTGGTCTCATCACTGTCTTGTAAACTTTTCCTTTGACCTTTGCTGACACCTTTTGTCGCAAATCACTCCTGAAACTTTTCGCTATCCACACCATCCTGCCTGGATTCTCTTTTTCACTTCTTTACTTCAATCCCCATTTTACTGGACAGTGGAGTACTTGAAGTCCTGCACCTTTGTGACCTCTGCTCCTTGTAGCCTCACTGTTCCACCAGCCTCCCTCTCATTCACACACATGTACTCTGTCTTACTATGGCTGACTGTCATTCCTCTTCTTTCAAGTGCAGACATCCACCTCTCCAAGTTCTCTTCCACCTGTTCCCTGTTCTCACCAAATATCACAATGTCATCTGCAAACATCATAGTCCATGGGGATTCCTGCCTGACCTCATCTGTTAGTTGGTCCATCACCAGAGCAAACAAGAAGGGGCTCAGAGCCGATCCTTGATGCACTCCCACCTCCACCTTGAAGCTATCAGTAGCCGTTTTCGCATTGACCGGCCCTCCCCAGTCCAGCTCGTCCCTGGGTGGCCCAGAGCCAGCTCTGGGTCACCCGCGTTCATTACGCATTTGCCACAGAGCCGCCTTGAAGTGGATGGGCAGTTCTCTGGAAGTGGGTGGGGTGCTCTCTTCACGTGGGTGGAGTGTTCATGTTTTAAGAGAGGAGACTCTGCTAAAAAATTATTTGTTAGCTGGATATATATATATTAGTGTTTCTGAGTTTAATTTTTGTTAATAACTGATCACAAATCAGCTTATGTCACAACGTAAATAACCACGAAGCGCGCACCCATTTCCGCCTTTCAGCGCGACTTGAATGTCATTAAAATATAACTAATATTGTCTAACTGTTGCGCGCAGCCAGGGTTTAAAAATATAACTAATAATCTCTAACTCCTTTGCGTAGCTAGAATGTTAAGAGCGGTGATTCCTTCATAAACAATGGGAACTCCCCAAAAAAATAATCCGCCGCCGTGGCTTAAGGCGTTAATGCTGTTGTATCTTGACCAGACGAAGCGGTTTCGCGTCCCACCTGGGACAAGGTTTTTTTACGTTTGTCTTTTATTGGAGTAAATAAAAAGGAGTTTGTTTGGTAAAATGCTTAACAAAACTCCTTTTTGTTAACATCAGCAAACTGGTTGTGTAACACTGTGGGCAGCATGGTGGCACAACTGGTAGAGCTGCTGCCTCTCAGCGAGCAGGTTCCCGGTTCAAATCCCGGTCCGGGGGCCTTTCTGGGTGGAGTTTGCATGTTCTCTGCGTGCATGCGTGGGTTTTCTCCGGGTGCTCCGGTTTCCTCCCACAGTCCAAAAACATGCATGTTAGACTGATTGGTAACTCTAAATTGACCCTGGGTGTGAGTGAGACAGGTCCCTCTTGTAAATGAGTCCCCGTGGCTCAACGAGGCTAGCCTGTATAAAATAAAGGTTGAATGAATTGAATGAAAAAATATAAGACTGAGCTGAATACAGCTTCTCAGACTGAGGAAGTCTTTCGGATGAAAGACGAAACGTTTCTACATTTTTTTTTTTTTGCTTTGTTTTGTTTTGTTTTTTGAATGTCCAGAGGACCAGACTTAGCTTTTTCAGATTTTTCTACCTGGATTATTGAGCATGCATCAGGGTAAAACTCCTTTTTATTTACTCCAATAAAAGACAAACGTAAAAAAAACCTTGTCCCTGGTGGGACGCGAAACCGCTTCGTCTGACCAAGATACAACAGCATTAACGCCCTAAGCCACGGCGGCAGATTGTTTTTTTTAGTTCACGTTGCTTATGAAGGAATCACCGCTCTCAACATTCTAGCTACGCAAAGGAGTTAGAGATTATTAGTTATATTTTAAAACCCTGGCTGCATGCAACAGTCAGACAATATTAGTTGTATTTTAATGACATTCAAGTCGCGCTGAAAGACGGAAATGGGTGCGCGCTTCGTGGTTATTTACGTTGTGACATAAGCTGATTTGTGATCAGTTATTAACAAAAATTTAACTCAGAAAAACTAATTCAGCTAACAATTGTTTTAGGGGTTTCTGTAGTTACATTTGAATGAAATACAGCCCTACGGTACTGAGGTTGTTGTTAGAACGAGTCCAGCCCCTGCTGCAAACAACAAATCAAATTTGAGCAGTACATGACGTCAAAATCGGCCGGGGGAGCTCGGCCCGATAGAACCACAGTGGAGATGGTTCCAAAACGAGTGTGGAGCCGGGGAAAAAAAGGAAAATTCGAACACGCTGAACCCGGGTTAGAAGGCGGGGCGGGGCGTCCCGGGCCATAGAGGGCCGGTCAATGCGAAAACGGCTAGTGACTCCTACATTACATCTCACCACCATCCTGCTGTCCTCATACGTCCTGTACCAGTCTAACCTATTTCTCTGCCACTCCAGATTTCATCATGCAATCCCACACCTTCTCCCTCGGCACCTTGTTTGCTAAAAAAAATTGGACTGTAAATGGACTGTACTTATGTAGCACCTTTCTATCTTAAATATTCAAAGCAATTTACAAACCATCTCTGCCCTCACTTAGCCATTCATACAGCACTCTATTATATCTTTACAAAGACTAATCAGTGTTTTTATCACATCATACACCAATGAGACACACCTCTGAGGCAATTAGGGGTTCAGTGTTTTGCCTTTGGACATTTCAGCATGTGACTGCTGGTGGAATCGAAACCCCCAACTCTCCCATTGGAGAATGACTGCTCTAACCACTCAACCATGCCACACCACCAGCCAACCCGTTTTTGAAACTCAAAGTTTATTTTTGTATGCATGGCTTGCAAAACAGTGAAAATTACAAACCTGATCATCTTCATTGCTAAACTCCAGTAGATTAAATCAGTAATAAGGGAGCAACTGCCAATAGGTACATATGAGTGGATATGAGTGGAGGTGGTTTCATGTGCATGGCCTTAAAAGCCATACACATGAAAAAAAAAACATGAAATCCATAAATTTGCCATTTAAAACGCAGCTGCATGTCTTTCTGGTCACAAACATTCAAAATTAATTGATTCTACCACAAAAATCAGCCTATTTTTTGAGTTGCCAACTACTCACAACCCAGTGAAATAGGATAATTTCTCATCTCGGCATTGTGAAGGTCCGTTAGTTTGTTTAAACAACCCTTGATTCTACCAAGATTATATTTACAAGATGAACGTTTATCCTGGAAAGCTCATAGTGAATAAACTAACAGCATGTCCGTCTTTGTAAAACACAAAGAAAATTCACGCATATGAAAGACAATAGGCTGGCGAATACTACATAAACAAATGAGGTTAATACGCTTGAGGATGGATCCAGGACCAGTGCCAGATTCAGGAAAATGTAACAAATAAAGGAAAATGAATCCAACAAGTTGAGCAGGTTCCATCAAGAGGCCAGTAGCGGCAGCAGCAGTCATTAACAGAAGATAATAAGCACAAGGTCAGGAGATTTCTGAATTATCTCCCCTTCTCCCCACTGTTCTGTCAGCCTCATATGAAGTTGTGTTCAAGTGTGGGCTCACATTAATCAGCGCTTTAATTGCCACTTGCCTCAGAGTGTGTGGGGAATAAGGCCAATTTCCCCGAGCTTCTCCTCCAGGAAGATGCAGACAGGTTCTTGGAAACAGAGATGGGGATCAGTGTTTTGAGCAGGGATCTGTTTGTTCTTTTTTTTATCTGTCAGATTTACCAAAGGATAACTGATTATGCTAATTTCAATGGAAGACTCCTCACAAAAGAAATACAGTCCGATGGTTTTAAATGTTATACGTTTCATTTATTGTACTGTACACTGTGGTCATGTGGTTGTCAAATATATTTCTAATAAAAACTATATGGTTTTAATAAAATGCAGACTGAAAGCAGAGAATCCATGTCAAACAAGACATCTACCATATTTCCCAGACTTTAAGTTGCACTTTTTTCATAGTTTGGTCAGTCCTGGAACGTATACTGTAGTCTGAAACGATTTGGTTACGTTTTTGTCCCTTATTCATGACGCAATTTTTGACTGAAACGTTCAATATTCATTCATACTGACGTGAACCAAAGTGTAAACATTACCATTTGCAGTTGCGAGAGGGCCTTCTAGGTTTTTGACAACTGTTATGTTGTTCCTCTTCTAACAACCCTCCCCACTGCCATCTTCCTCCGAAGTTGGCAGAGTTGTTTAGAAGCAACACGGAGGATGGTAACTTGCTTGTCGGACTCGGCTTATGTTAATTAAGCCTCTTCAGGGTCCCAGGTATGTTCTCTGTGTTATTATTTCAGATTAAATATCTGTTCTTGCACTTTGTGAATTATATTTCTAAATAAATTAGTGATGCACAATACTGTATTGGGTTTATGGCCGATATCGGATATGCTGATATGTTAAAACTTATTTGGCCGATAACCCAAACCCATATTTTTTTTTTATATATGTTCCTTTGTCAGAACATAGCCTCTTATTTAGGCTTATTTGCTACAAAAATTGTGTAACAGCTGTAAGAGCTGGTGACATATATTCAGTAACAGCCATACAATATGCATATCACTTTAACTTATATTAAATGAAAAGTGTTGAATGTTATTTATTAGCATTAGTCACCTGTGATGCTGTCTCACTTGTGGAGGCTTGTTCCAGTTTCCTAGCTGCAGTGTGGGATCCTCTGCACTCCTGTGCATGAAGGACAGTCTTTTTAAGTTCTAAGTTTTTGTCTATCCATTGTGCTGTAAGACTAATCATGCAAACCGGGCTAACACGATGTCCAAATGTCTGTGGTAAAACTCACCCGTGTCCTATCGGCTATTAGCTTCTCAATGACGTCGGAAATGATGGCTTGTAACTCGGGTAAGGTCACGTCAGAAAAAGATCTCCAACTGGAGACGATGAATTGAGGCTCAACGTAGTCCAAAAATCTTCAGACTCCAACATCCTCAACAACAACAAAAAAACTTCCATACCACCAATATTTTGATTTCTTCCTTTCCGCAGGATCAGATCAGGTAGGTGCCCGTGACATCATCACGTTGTGCCACTGCAGCCATCCTTGTCACTGGGTTGTCTTACAAAAACAGCGTCTTTTATATCAGTGAGTTATTTTGATTGAATGACCGATATTTAACTTTAATGTTAATATCGGCCGATATGATACCATACCAATAATATTGTGCATCCCTAAAATAAATGTGACTAATACTCCGAAGTGACTTATACTGGCATACATTTTTTCCCCTCTTGATGAGGCATTTATTGACCGATGCGACCTATACTCTGGAGCAACGTATAATCGGTAAAGTACAGTATTATTTTTATATGTTTGGTGAGAAAATATACAATATTTTTAAATGTAAGTGTTTTGGTGTTTTTGCATTTTTGCATTTTCTAATAATAATAATAATAATAATGATAATAATAATAATAAAATAACTTTTATTTATAATGCACTTTACATACACAATGGATCTCAAAGTGCATTTTCTCTGTTGTTTTATTGTTTTCTCAGTTTTTTTGTCTTCTAATCTGTTTGTTAATGATGTGATTGGTCTTGTGTGCTCTTTTAATTTACAGTATAAACATGCGTTTCTTACATTTTGTTATTTGTAGTTATCGTTTTATATGTGTGGGTGGAAAAGTTGCCCTTTATTAATGAATTTGGCTTAGTTTTGTCATTTTGTTTAAGTTTTGTTTTCATTTTTGGAGGTTTTCGTTGTAAATTGGGCAGCATGGTGGTGCAGTTGGTAGAGTTGTCACCTCTCAGCAAGCAGGTCGCTGGTTCAAATCCCGGGGGCCTTTCTGGGTAGAGTTTGCATGTTCTCTCTATGTAGGTGTGGGTTTTCTCTGGGTTTCCTCCCACAGACCAAAAACATGCATGTTAGTCTGATTGCTAACTCTAAATTGTCCCTAGGTGAGTGAGAGAGTGATTGTTTGTCTCATTTGTCTCTGTGTCCCTGTGATGGACTGGATACCTGTCCAGGGTGTCCCTCGCCTCTCGTACAGTGACTGATAGATATGGGCACCAGTGACCCCTCAACCCGTAAAGGAAGAAGTGGGTGAAGATAATGGATGGATGGATATACATTTAATTATTTCTGTAACTGAACAAAGCATTAACCTTTGTTTTGTAGACTCAATTTCATTCACAGATTGTATTTTATCATTTACTGCCTAAAGTAATTGCATTTTTAAAGTCTATTAGCTGGGAGCCATCTTGAATTGGGCTGGCTTCAGAAGTTATTTATTTTTAGATCTACAGTCAATGATTATTTCCCCAAGTTTCATTGATATACATCATGAGGTTTATAAGATATTTTGCTGATAAACACACAGGTGAGAGGAAAGGCCTTGTTTAGGCAACCTTTAGGCAGTAAAGACCTTTATTTAGTGAGGTTTAGTAAAAAGACTTAGAAATGTCATTTTAATCAATTTGTGGTCGGTAGCATCTTTGTTGCATTGAGCTCATTTTTGCAATCAGCCACAATACTATGCGACACCTAAATGTCATGTTTTGTGTGTCTTGTCTAACCGAGTGTGTATTTTTTCTCGGTGCAGATACACACTCTGTAAACAGTTAACTCCGGGTCCTCGTGCCACCTCTTCACATTTATCTGAATTAAACTGCGTCTTCATATTACATTATGCAGTAAGTGCAAACTGTGCATCCCTTTAATAACCCCATGTCAACGTGATTAATGGACATTGCTTAATAAATTTCCTGTAATTAAGTGTCCACCTGCAGCTTGCCTGGAATCAATTACCTTTTTGTTTATGCAATTTCCTTGAGGTATTTAGTTATGTGCCTCTATTATAGAGTTGTAAGATAATATCTGCTTATTCTGCTAATTCCCATGTTACCTTATGTGACATAGAAAGCCGAAGGCCTGCAGCAAAGAGCAGAGCAGATGGATGACAGTGGAATCAACTCTCATGGCCTCAGTCAATGATGTTTGCCATTTGGTGAATATTAATAACTAGAAAGAGAAACAAGGCATGCTGTTTTTACTGTATACCAGTATGAGGGTTTTTCTTACACCAAAAGAGGCCTGTGTATGGAAATTAACATAAGAAGAACTGGATAAATTGCATTTCCTGCAAAAATGCAGTGTGCATGCTTATTGCAGAATAACTTGCTGAAAAACAGCTGAAATTAGCTAAGAAACACATTGAAATGTAATAGGGCTCCGAATAATGCATTACCGGTACCTTTAAATATCCAAATGCATTTTGTTAAAAAACAAAGTTGTTATATTCTTAAGGGGACAGAGATATTTGTAAAACCAAAATTCAGAACTAGTTTGAAGGGTCGGTCTACCTCAATCCAGGGAATTGGATTATAGAATGGTTTGGAGAATGAAGTTAAAAATGCCAAGTCAATGGCATTTAATGATGATTTAAGAAAATGAGCAAAACTGAATTGTAAAAAAAATATATATGAAGTAGCATAATGTGTATTGTATTAGAGTTAAAAAATTAGAAAGAGTTATTTCATTTTGTTCTGTTACTGAAGATTATTTTTGATGGAACAAATTGTTTGAAAAGGGGGCAGATATAAAAAGATTTTTTTCTTCCTTCTGCTACCTTTCATTTTTATATATTTTGTATGTTATGGTTTATGGGATTGTTTTGTATTATATTTCAAAAATGAACAAATTGTATAAATAAATAAATGAACAGAAGAAAGCAGAAATAATTCTGAATTAGGTTGAAATAAACAGAAATTAACACAAAAATAGGAAATTAGCTGCAAAAAAGGCTGACATGGGAAAAGAAATAGCTGAAAAGTAGTTGAAAGGGTAAAAACAAAAAACTATGAGAAAGACACAGAAATAATTGAAATGAGTGCACAAAATGTGGAAATATCTGAAAAGCTCAAATTAGCATAAAAAGAGGTAAATAGTAGCTGGAAATGCAGAAAAAGCTGAAAGGAGCATAACAGGCTGGAATTAGCACAAAAAGTTAATTAGGCTGAAATGAGCAGAAATTAAAATGAAAAAGTTGAATTTCTCTGAAACCAGCTGAAATTTGCAACAACAACATCAACAACAACAAAAAAGCTAAAAATTTAGCTGAAAATTATAACAAACTTAAAGTAGCAGAAGAAAACATAAATAACGGTTGTCCAAATAAGATTAAAGAAGCAGAAATGAGCACAAAGAAGTGGATATTATCTGGGGAAGAAAAGACGAAATTAGCAACAAAAATAGCTAAAGTAGATAATAAAAAGGCAGAAAGAAGATAAATTAACAAAAAGAAATCTAGAGCACATTTTTGCTGAATTAGTCTGAAAAAAGTTTAAATGAGTGCAAAAAATGTGGAATTAGCAGAAAAAGCTTAAATTAGCATAAAACCGCTAAGCTGAAATAGCAGATGAAGCTAAAACTACCAGAAAAAAACTGAAAGGAGCATAACAAGCTGAAATTAGCGCAAATAAGTTAATTAGGCTGAAAGTAGCAGAAATTAACATGAAAATCTTGAATTTACTGTATCTGAAAACAGATGAAATTTGAAAGAAAAAAAAAGGCTAAAAATCCACTTGAAAAAAATAGAACAAGCTTAAATTAGCAGAAGAAAACAAAAATAACATGTTTGCCCAATTAGGTTCAAAGATGCAGAAATGAGTGCAAAGAAGTGGATATTATCGGGGGGGGGGNCAAAAAACTGCTGAAAAGTAGCTAAAAAAGCAGAAATAAAGAAAATACAAAAAAGCAGTGAAGAGAACATGCTTTTGCTGAATTAAGCTGAAAAAAGTTGAAACGAGCGCAAAAAATATGGAATTAGCCAAAAAGGCTAAAATTTGCATAAAACAGTTATATAGTAGCTGAAATAGCAGAAAAAATATTAAACTTGCATAAATAAGCATAAATAGGAGTGTAAGATACTGAAATTAGCAGAAATAAGTTTGAAGAAGCACAACAATATTGTAGTTTGAAGAAATAATCTGAAAGGAGCACAAATCAGCTGGAAAAACAGCTGAAATTAGCTGGAAAAATATTTACATCTTCACAAGGAAGCTAAAAGAAGCTGAAGCAGAATAAATTATGAAAGGAGCAGCAAAAGGTTGTAAACATCTAAAGATTTGAAGGAGGTAAAATGAGCTCATTTCATTTTCTATGAGAAAAAAAGTGGCAGAAAAGGCTAACTATTTCAAAAAGCTAAAGCTGCACCAATACCGAGTCATAGCACCCTTCTCGTGAACGAGCTGAACATTTTTGATTTATGATTTGTTGAAATAGCACAGAAACTGTGGAACGAGAAATATGCTGAAAATGGTACGTAAGACTAATGGATCTCAATAGTGTGAATGCTCCATAAACATTCACACAATTAGTGAAAGCCTCTATTAAGCGAGAACTATCAAAAACATCATAAAACTGTAGATAAACTATCACTTTAGGGTTGCATATTACTCTGTGAACACCAGATTTATTTAATTTTTTTAAGAGTCGGTTTAAGAACAGCTTTGTACTTGTAGCCCAGAGCTCGAGGTGTTTTTGACGGAGGATTTCACTGATTTTACACGCAAAATTCACTTCATCACAGGACATCCTTCTGATATGGTAGAGAGAGGAGATGATCCAGTGATTTTACAGCTTTAGGCAAAAGTGGAAGTTCTTTGAGCTTTGATCCATAACCAGTGTGTTATGACGTTAATCTGGAGGTCAGTAAGAAACAGAAGCTCATCACCTCATTGAGCTCCAAAACAGATTGCAAAATGAATAGAGTCAGAAAACGCCCTCATCAAAACGTTAATTTGTAGACTCTTAGCATCTCATATTATTAACATAAGTATAAGTGCTATGTTGTCATCATTGTATGTTCCCATACAATGGTGAAATTAGTTATCTGACGTTAAGCCATTGCACCTGGGATGCACCCAGGTGGGGCGGTGGGCGGTGTGTGGGCTCCCGGGGAGCAATTGGGGATTGGGTGTCTTGCTCAGAGACACCACGACATGCGGCAATAGCTCGGGATCGAACCTGGGGCTTTTGGGTCTCAGGTCGGCTGCCTTGCATCATAGTGGAAAACAATAGCTTGCTGGTGACAAGATGGTTTATAGGGCCCACCCTTTCCCCGTCGACTCCTCTGAGGCAGCCATAGCCAAAGTGGTTCAAAACATCAAAGTTCATGCTCAATAATCCAGGTAGAAAAGATCCAACAATGTTCAATCAGGTCATCTGGACGGTTTCTTTTTTTTTCTGAAATATTCCATCCTTCATCCAAAGCACTTCTTCAGTCCAAACTGGAGTCCCACAAGCACCAATTCGCATAGTGGGGGGAAAAAAGTTTGCTAGTGATAAGACGGTTTCTGGGACCCGCCCTCTCCACCATTAACTCCTCTGAGGCAGCACTGCCTCAGAGTGTGCTGCTTGAGGGACTCAGGTTTTTTGTGGCCCCTCGGATTGATGAAATCCTTTGGATGAAGGACAAAACGTCTCAGCAAAAAAAAAAAGAAACCGTCCAGATAACCTAACTGAACTTTGTTGGAATTTCTTACCCTGATGATGATGTTTTGAACCACTTTGGCATGGCTGCATCAAAGGAGTTAACGGGTAGAGGGCGGACCCCATGAACCATCTTATTATCAGCAAACAGTTTTTTTTTCCACTATGGGAGTTGCTGCTTTTTGGGACTGAGCTCGTTTGGGGTTCCTCGGATTGATGAAGCCCTTTGGATGAAGGACGAAATGTCTCAGTAAAAAAAGAAACCATGTGCATAACGTGACTGAACTTTGTTGGATTTTCTACCTGGATCAATGAGCATGAACTTCGATGTTTGCATCTCTTAGTTATACGTATTATTCATAATTTGTTAGAGCTTACCATCTCAAAATATTCAGTAAGATATACATTTCAATCACAGCAGATAAAATTAACAATAACTAGGAGTCAAAATGGATTAAAAATAAGATTTTACTTTTCACCTTTATGTGGTATAGCATCCAGTAAACCTTCACCTTGGTTCACCTCCATGACAGAATGCGCGCTCCGGACTCGAGCTTGTTTGGCAGCATCACGCAGTCATGCGTTCATGAAATCAGATGACTCATTAGTGCAACAAGGGTGACCTTTTCACGAGGCCACTGACATGTGTGGAAGGTCACAGTGGTTAAATGGCACACCCTGAGTGACTGTCAGTCAAACGCATACCACAGTGGTGTCTGTCATCGTGCGGCAAATTCTATGCGCGGACACTCATGTAAATTAACCTTCCACGGCTCGTGTGCAGTTGTTTGAACATCTTCCAGAAAACTTATTTGGAGTGTGAGGATTTTAAAAGTTGGCACTGGGTTCAAACTACCTGTAAAGACAGCCGTTCCAGGCAAAATGACTCAGACGGCCAACAGCTCAATCATCTGCCACTTGGTGAGGCATCCAGGTCTGACATTAATTCAGCCCCACTTCAGGGCTCATCAGAAGGAAGTGAAGGTGCAAGATTAGAAACTGGGCCCCCCACCCCTCATTTCTCCCACTGTAGCTGAGCCTCACCAGCTTCATGCTCTGATAAGAAGTGACTAACGCCACTTGAGGTGAGTCTGTTCGGGAAATCAGTTTAGAAATTACTGTTTTTTGGGGAGGAAGAGTGGCGCATATGAATGAGAGATAGACGTGAGTGTGTATTTCAGCAGCCAATCACTTGAGTGGGGCTCTCCTGGAACACAAGTGAGATGTGGGCAAACAAATGAACTTCCCGTGTCCTGTTTAAATCCGTCTGTGATGGTGAAAACAAGCCCAAGAAGGTTCACCCAGAACGATAAATAGATACATTCTTGAGCTTTCATTTTGCCGTCAAAGACAACCAGTGATGATTGAAAATGGCAGGCAGAGATGCATTTCTTTCACCTTAATCTGTACGTGATTTTACGACGCTCAGAAAGTGATAAAGTTGCTCCACCTGCGCAGATTTAAGTTGATTATAATACTAATTAACTTAAAACTGACAAGTAAAAGTTTGTCCCTCTAAAACTATCAGTATAAACAGCGCGCTGCACAGCTCAGGACATAGCCCCCCGCCACCCCGGGACAAAATTCCTGGACGAGATGGGTGCCCCGCCATGGCAAGTTATCTAGGGGAAACACTGACTGGACAATGAGAAGATCTAGTCAATCCAGGTTTAATCTGGCAAGAGCAGCAGAATTGAAAAACCAGAATTCAAGATGTTATACGTCACTACATCGCCAAGGTCTGGCCGCGGACAGCACAAAGGAGCCTCAATTTATAGACTTATCAGAAAAGGCGAGGTCAAGACAACTCTGCTTTCCAGCTTAGGGGCCTTGAAGTTTATCAGGTGTGCAAGCTCCATGCTCCTGCAGCAGGCTCCACTTTGATTTGACAAAACAACCCTAATTCACACACATGGTTCTATAACATTTGACATTAGTAAGTGAAAAACATCCATAACCTTTACATCCCCCATGACCAACTACAACATTTTTTTAGCTTCTTCTAACTACTTTCTGCTCATTTCAGCTTGTTATGGTGCTTTCAGCTTATTTCTGCAGGTTTCAACTTTTTTCTGCTATTTCAGCAACGATTTAGAGGTTTTTATGCTAATTTTAGCCCTTTCAGCTAATTCCATATTTTCTGCACTCGTTTCAATGTTTTTCTGCCTAATTCAACAAACGTGCTCTCTCCACTTCCTGCCTTTTTTATCTACTTTTAAGCAGTTTTTTTATTGTTGTTAATTTAAACTTTTTTAGAAAATTTCTACTGTTTTGTGCTCATTTCTGCTTCTTTCAGACAAATTAGGCAAACATGTTCTTTCTGCTTTTTGCTGCTAATTTAAGCTTGTTCTGCCTGTTCAACTACCTTTTTAGCATTTTCTAGCAAATTTCGGCTGTTTTCAGATAAATTCAACTTTTTATGGTAATTTCTGCTGCGTTAAGCCTAAATAACTTATTTCTGATCATTTCAGCTTGTTATGCTCCTTTCAGCTTAATTGTGTTAGTTTCAGCTTTTTCTGCTATTTCAGCTACTACCTCGCTGTTTTAATGCAAACTTTAGCTTTTTCAGCTAATTCCATATTTTTAGCTAATTTCAACTCTTTTATGCTTTCTTCTGGCAGTTTAAGCTTCTTTTTGCCTTTCAGCTACCTTACAGCAACATTTTTCAAATTTCAGCTTTTTTTTTTAGCTAATTTTCTTTTCTTGGGGCTAACTTCTGCTTTAAACCAAATGTGTTCTGTTTTCTTCTGCTAATTTAGGCATGTCTTCTGTTTCAGCTACATTTTAGCATGTTTTTTTAGCTAATTTCAGCCGTTTTTCAACAGTTCTTCCACAATAAGCATTCACACTGCATTTTCCCTTGAAATGCAATTCTTCTACCGGTAGTTAGATTTGCTTTGGCGGCCATGTTTAAAAAAGAAAACTCCCACAGAGACAGTACGTCCACCAATTACTCTGAGAACTTCAATAAAACCCATCTACTGGTTCGTAAGATAAAAACACACAGATACAAGCAATCACATGATTGCCTTTCATAAGAACAATAAAAAGAAGCCTTTAGCTTCAAGTAAATATGTCGGCACTGTGTCACTTTAAAGCTGAAAGAGGAGGTGGACAAATCCTGAGTGTAATGAGCAACAAAAACAAACAAACGTCTAACTGAGATATTCTTTAAAAGGACTTGTCTGCATCCATTACTGCAGTTTCACTCTTGTAACCTGTGTCCTTTTTAAATCCCAGAAATCCTTCAAACAAGTCAAATCAAGACAAAAGCAGAAGGTTAATGCCTGTACACGAGGCACAAAGGTGCCAGCAACCACGCAGAGCCTGGTTCAATTATAAAAACGACTGTTTATCATTTATTTATCCATCAGAAAACAATTGGGCGCTATAATTGCAATTTGCTTGATTAATGAGTTGATTAAGACTGTTAACTGTTTACAAAGGGACTGCAACGCGCTCTGCAAATATTTTCAGAAAACGGCGCGTTGCGTCCCATCGCAGCCGTCTGTAAACTTTAATTAAGCACAAAAACCATTCAGGCTCCCCGTCCTGTCCTTCCCTCCTGGGATTTGTAATTCCCACGCAAATCTGCATTTTTAATTATTTAATGCACAATAACATTTGCAAGTTCCACCAGCAATTATTATTATTATTATTTTTTTAAATCACCCAAAAAGCACAGCTAAAAATGAAAGTGCGCTCTGTGAAAGGTAAGAAATGAAGGCAATTTGCACAAGCTAAAAAAAAAAAACAGTTCAAATGAACAACCAGCAGCGCCTTGTGATCGTGAAGGCATTTCAATCCAGTGCGCATCAAGCTGAAAGGAGAAACACCGGTGTTTATCATCATAACATACAAGCTCCCATCACAGAAATAATTAATGGCATTGTGCCCAATATAAAACATCCCATCAAGCCTTAGAAGGCAAGGGTTGGGTGGCAGAGTTTTAATCATGATCGTAAAACTGTTCTTCTTGGGGTCTGATGCTGGTGAACAGCATGAAGAAACGCTTTGGGCCTTTAAACTTCTTGTCGCTAATTCTGACTAATAATAATAATGAAAGAAGAAGAAAAACAAAAAGATAAGAAGATATAATGACTATGACAAGAAAAGTGTTTGATTTAACCAAAAGGGGAAATTTTGTTAAGCTCAATGGAAACAGCACAAGGCAAAAACATTTGGGGCATCATATCAACATAGAAACTCAGAAAATAAACTAAATAATTTTGGTTCCACTAAAGGCGAATGTATATAAGATATACAGTGAAGATATCAAATGTAGCAAAGAGCATCCAGCTTTAAAAACTAATACTTGTGTACAGAAAAACCATAATGGCAATAGCTCTGGCGCATTAAGACTTTTGAGTGCCATGTACCACATTACATTAGTTTGAGGTCAGTAAGCACAACCATAATTAATACATAAGGCACACTGGATTATCAAAGTCAAGTCAAAGTCAAAGTCAACTTTATTGTCAGAACTGCAATATGTACAGGACATACACAGGATTGAAATTGCATTTCTCTCAGTCCCTCGGTGCAACAGTAACCATTTAAGATAAGAGATAAGAGATAAGAGAGATAAGAGATTTTTTATTAACATTGCACCAGTAAACCAATACAACGTGATCATGTAAACACAGTCATCCAGAGGTCAGAGAATGTTAAGCTGCTGCAATTCAAAACACGCATGTTCAAAACACGCATGTTCGTCAGCGCGGCCATCTCTCATCCATCATGGATGAAGAGCAAAACAGATATGGAAAAAGGAAAAGCACAGTAGGTATCATTTGTGATATTCAAAAAAAGAATTTATCAAAGATTGCCTGAGGACACTCCATGATAAAGTCTCAAAAACTCTATCAGCGAAAGCACAGTCACACGAGACATTGTTGCAGTTTTGACGACAGGCAAGGAGATATTTAGTCTGTGAGTAACTTCAAAGAACACAGTTCAGCAGTTTGTTCAGCTGGGCGTCATCCGAGCCACACACAGAGATCTCTGGGGGGTGCGGGTGAGGGAGATCAGCAAGGGCACTTCAACTCTACGCTCCAGGAGAAAGTTTCCAAACAGGCCTCTTTTCAAGGACGTGTGCAGAAACCAGATTAGATAGTCTTTTTGTTTATTCCAATTCAGACCACAGTGTTCTTTTTCACTGCAGCCTCCAAGTCCAGACGCTGTTTCAGAGCCAAAATTCCAAATCATATGAGGTTCCGGTCTATGAACCCCCATCCATGCCCAGTTGGGACCCAGGCGGCTGTAAACGAGTTCCAAAACGCCCAGCAGGTCCCCGGTAGTCCACCGACGCACCCAACGTGCGATTGAGCTCATACAACAGCTGGGATGAGTTGCTCACGGCCCGGATCAGAGAATCATGCTGATCAGGGAGTTTCGCCAGCGCGCTGATAGCCGCCGAAGCCCTCCTCAGCTTCAGGTAGCAGACAGTCCCTCCGATGCCAAAAAAAAGAGCAGCTGCTACTAATAGTCCAATAATCCACAAATCTTCCACGTCTTCGACACTCAAGACGGTCAAACACATAGGCTGCCACTGTCCCCATGAGTCCATCATGTATCCAGCCGCGTGTGTGTCAGAGGGGCAGACCGCTTCTCCTGGCACGGTCCGCTTCGTGGAAAAAATCTTATCTATTGAAGAAACAGCCCAATTTACTAATTCCATCGCAAATTGGTTCGAGTGAGCGCTGAAGTGTCAGACGAGACAAAAAGCAAGCAGGGAGGAGGAAAAAAACTTAGGGAAGGAAGGAGCAGAAAGATATGCGACTTGCCTTGTCGAGAGCGGAAGTCTGAAGTCACACTAAACACTAAACACTAAACACACTAAACACTAAAACACTGAAACATTTACAATACGAGCCATCTACCCATTCATACACACATTCATACACCGTTAGTGGTAGCCTGCCTTGTAGGGCGCTATCCAGACCTACCGGGAGCAACTCGGGGTTAAAGGTTCAGTCTGCAGTTTCTGTAGAACTGCAGCACTTAGAAAAAATTTCAACAAGCAAAGCATTCTGATCCCTCCCCCTCAGAGCCATATATGGCTCTGCCCCCTTGTGGTCTGTTAAAATTCAAATTCAAGCTCTGTTTTTATTGGCTGATTCAAATTCAAGCTCGGTTTTTATTGGCTGGTTACAAACTTTGTTTTTATTGGCTGGAAAATGGCGGGTCACTTTTTCTTTTTAGAAATGCTTATTTACCACCTGGAGAAGCAAGGGGACAATATTTTTTTTTTGTTTTTTTCAGAGATTACCTCTCTAACATCAATCTAGTGACAGAGTGAAGAAATATGTTAAAAATATATTGTTAGAAAAGTTACATATAGCAGCTTTAATGTAAAAAACAGTAGTAATAAATGTAAACAGTATTAATAAATGTAAACAGTGAATGTAAACAGTAGTATGACTATAGGCAGTGATGTAATACAAACATTAGTGCAAATATGAGAAGTAGTGCAAACTGAATGAGCACATGACCGAGAGTTTAGTGAATAACCCGTTTGATGACACAGAGTCCAGTGTTAAAAACTTTGTGTTGTGTGGTAATGTGTGAGAAAGTTTTTTGTGTTAAGGCAGTTCAAATGGGAGGGGAGGCAGAGCAGGCAGAGTGTTTAGCATCCTGACTGCCTGATGAACAGAGCTGTCTCTCAGTCTGCTGGTTCGAGCCTGGAGACTCCTCAGTCTCCTCCCTGATGGCAGCAGTCTGAAGCAGCTGTGTAGTGGGTGTGTGGGATCACCTGCCATGCAGAGGGCTTTCCGAGTGAGGCGGTTGCTGTGTAAGTCCTGCAGTGAGGGGAAGGAGGTGCCGACGATCTTCTCAGCTGCTCTCACGATGCGCTGGAGGCTCTTGCGGCAGGATGCAGTACATGCACCAAACCACACCGTGATGCAGCTGGTCAGGACACTTTCTATGGCACCTCTGTAGAAGGTGCACATGATGGGGGTTGAAGCTCCAGCCCTTTTCAGCTTGCGGAGAAAGTAGAGGCGCTGGTGAGCCTTCTTGGCCAGTGCTGCAGTGTTCCTGCTCCAGGACAGGTCCTTTGAGACGTGCACTCCCAGGAACTTGGTGCTGTCCACTCTCTCCACTGCGGTGCTGTTGATGGTCAGAGGGGCATGTTGGGCATCCCTCTTCCTGAAGTCCACAACAATCTCCTTTGTCTTCTCCACGTTGAGAGTGAGATTGTTGTGTCCGCACCACAAGGCCAGGCGGCTCACCTCGTTCCTGTAGTCCGTCTCATCGTTGTTGCTGATGAGACCTACCACTGTTGTGTCGTCCGCAAACTTGATGAAGTGGTTGGAGCTGTATGATGGTGTGCAGTCGTGTGTTAGCAGGGTGAATAGAAGGGGGCTCAGCACACATCCTTGTGGGGCCCCTGTGTTCAATGTGATGGTGCTAGATGTGTTACTCCCGACCCGTACTGTCTGTGGTCTCCCGGTCAGGAAGTCTAGCAGCCAGTTACACATTGAGGTGTTCAGCCCCAGACTGTCCAGTTTAAGGATGAGCTGTTGGGGGATGATGGTGTTGAATGCCGAGCTGAAGTCGATGAACAGCATTCTAACATAAGAGTCCTTCGTGTCCAGATGTGTGAGAGCTGTGTGGAGGGCAGAGGAGATGGCATCGTCGGTTGAGCGATTAGGTCGGTATGCAAATTGGAAGGGATCCAGGGAGTCAGGGAGGACAGATGTGATGCTTTTCATGACTAGCCGTTCAAAGCACTTCATCAGGATGGGGGTGAGTGCTACTGGGCGATAGTCATTGAGGCATGCGGGCGTTGCCTTCTTTGGGACAGGGATGATGGTGGTGGCTTTGAAACAGGTGGGGACGATGGCCTGGCTCAGTGAGATGTTAAAGATGTCCGTGAAGACCGCTGCGAGTTCCCCTGCACAGTCCTTCAGCACACGACCAGGTATGTTGTCAGGACCAGAGGCCTTCCGGGCGTTAATCTTGATGAATGATCGCCTTACGCTGTCTGAGGACAGCGCCAGCACCTGGCCATCAGGAGAGGGGGGGAGTTTATGTGCAGGTGTGCTGTTACTTGCCTCAAAC
>JBBPBX010031658.1:0-28061 GCA_038048925.1 Garcialebias charrua
TAGCCCGGGGTAAAAACTACATGTACAGTACATATATATTTCTTTCCCCTAAACCTATTTGTTTTTTTAAAGTCCCACTTTCTGCTGTCTGTGAGTGCCACTTGAGTCATGTGCTCACAGAGTAGTTCCACATCTCACAGGTCATGTGATTGTGTTAACCAATGGCAGCCATGGAGGAAAGGTAGAAATTGCACTGACTTCCTCTCAATCAGATGGCTGAGGGAAGCAGGTGGATGGATACTACCAGATCGGACGACAAACACACAGAGGAAAGTTTCATCAGTCTAAGTCTGAAATTATCTTGGAATTGGCCAGGTGGACTTGAATGAACTTGGATTTCCTCAAACCTCATCAATCAGCTTGGAGGTTTGTGGATGGCGAGCTAACCAACTGCACAGCTGGGAGCACAGAATCCCAGCCTACAACTGAACTCTACCCATGGTCTGGTAGGAGGCTAATACAGCCTAAGGCCCATCTCCTTAACTATCTTTGCCCTCACAAAAACAGCTTCCAACACTGGATTCTTCAAACTACATCTCTTCATGCTTGAACTTATATAAACTCAAAACTCCATGAACACTCTAAACTTTAAAAACTCATACTTAGGGAAAATTAGTTGTGTCAAAGACCTGGATTGTTGGCACAGCTGATGATGGACTTTTCCTTATTTTTCTCTGACAAAGAGCTTGTATTGATTTTGATTTCTTTCTTTTGCAACAGTATTAAGTGCACCTAAGAACAATAACTGCTGCAGCAATTTGTACATACTTTGTGGTGTTTGGTTTATTTTTGTTTATTTATTTTACATGTTTGTTATTGCTTCTTGTTTATTATAATACATGGTACCATCAAAAAACTACTTCAGTCTCTGTCATTAATTACTGTTCTCCAGCTCCAGTAGATGAATCTAGTCTTCTGTATTTTAGCCTGCTTACCAGTGTATAAAGCTCATTGGGTGTTACATTTTGGCGAGCTAGCCAGGAGCTGGTTTGTGCAGTAATTAATGCTCATGGTTTCACATTCAGTCTCTCCAATAATAATCTATCATTATGGAGGTCTTTGAAGATCTGGGAATTAAAATTCCAAATGCAGTCTTAGTTGTTGGAGCTGTCGATTCTTCACCGTATGAGGAAGTTATTAGTTTTCTTGAGCATTACGGTGACATAGAGCAGAATGTTAAAATTAATGACACTGAGTCTGAATTTCATGACAGTTTTGTGGTTGAATTCACATCAGGTTTGCCATTGGTACGTATGTCTCCACTGTTACCATACACTCACATTTCTGATGAGGGTAACAAATTTTATATAAAAAATCTGTCCACAGTTTATGCATCCAAAGTTGGTGGTTTGAAGACTAACGCATATTTGGCAGATCTTAAGAATATAGCAAAGTGTTCTGGGAAAGAATACGCAAATGTTCTTCAAGAGATGATGGCACAAATAAATCAGTCCATTGCTCAGCTTTGCTCTCCAGTGGTTACACCTAATGCAGACTCACAGCAACAAACAAGCGATGTCCCAATGAAACAATCTGAGTCACCTTCTGGAGTGTCTGACCCTTTTCCTTCAGCAAGGAGCCAGGGGGCTTCTGCAGTGCGGCAACCCAGCATTCCCATGGCGGCTAGTGACCTTAATCCTCCTGAGGTGCAACGATATGTGGTGGAACACGTCGTCAGGAGTGGAGATGGTTCATTGCACTCACATCCTTCCCATAGACTGAGGACCTTCTCTGGGAAAGTGCCTAGGCCAGCCCATGAGACAGATTTTGACACATGGTGCTCTGGGGTTGAGATAGTACTAAAAGATCCTTCCATATCCGATTTACAGCGCTCTAGATTGATCCGTGACAGTTTGCTACCTCCTGCTGCAGATATTATTAAACATCTAAGCTCTGATACATTGCCAGAGGTATATATGCAACAATTAGATTCAGCTTATGGAACTGTACAGGATGGAGATGAACTGCATGCAAAATTTATGGACACTTATCAAGATGCTGGTGAAAAACCATCTACTTATTTGCAACGTTTGCAAGTGTCCTTACAGCATGCAGTGAGGAGGGGAGGAGTAGCAGTGAAAGATGTGGATAAATGCTTGCTAACCCAGTTTTGTCGAGGATGCTGGGATAATAATCTCATAACTGAACTTCAGCTTAAACAGAAGAAGAGTAAGCCACCTTCATTTGCTGAGTTTCTGTTGTTGTTACGTACAGAGGAGGATAGAGAAGCAGCAAAGACTGTGAGGATGAAGCAGCATCTGGGTGCGACAAGACAGAAAGCATCAAGTAATGCACATTTGGTACAGTCAGAGGAAGAAACTAATCTGAGTACTGCTCTGACTACATTCACTAAGCAGCTCTCCGAACAACTGACATCTATACAAAAGCAGCTTTCAAGTTTAACTGCTACCCAAAATAGATCACCCCATTTTGCTCAGAAGACGTATGAAACACAAAGAACTAGTGCACCTGTTAAATCCATTTCTGCGAAACCGGGATTTTGTTTTCATTGTGGGGAAGATGGTCATATTAAGACACAATGTGAAAATGACCCTAATCCCAAAGCAGTGAGTGCAAAACGGAAACAATTTAACAGTAGATCACAGAAGTGGCAAAAGCAAAACCCTTCCGGACATTTAAACTAGTTTCAGTTCCGGTTGAGGGACAAACAGGAACTGTGTTGGATCATTCTTGTCCCACACGCAAGAAGAAACCAGTCCAGTGTGCAGAGTTACAGCCAAAGTCAAGGAATAAATTACCAAAGGGGTTGGTTGGTTCACGGTGTACAGCCAAAGTTAATGTTGCAGGACAAACTTGTTCATGTCTCCTTGATACAGGATCTCAAGTAACTACAATCCCTGTATCGTTTTACAATGAACATCTTTCTGACCAGCCAGTTCACTCACTTAATGAACTTCTCCATGTTGAAGGTGCTGCAGGACAGAGTATCCCATACCTAGGATATGTTGAGACAATCTTCACCTTTCCACCAGAATTTCTGGGAAGTGAATTTACAGTTCAGACACTTGCACTTGTCGTTCCAGATGTTAGATCCGGATTTCCAACTTCTGTTTTAATTGGTATGAACACACTTGAAGTCCTCTATGATCAGTTTCGTAGTAGTGATTACCCCACCTTTCAGCCTAGTACTTATGGTTACAGAGCTGTGCTACAGACCCTTCAGTTAACACATCAGCAAAGTCCTAATGTTAACATTGGACTTGTCAATCTCTGTAGTAAAACTCCTGTGCCCATTCCTGCAGGTAGTACAGTTGTGGTTGAGGGTTCAGCAAAGATTGCCGATCCAGCTAGTCAGTACGCTATCATTCAACACCCGGATTCAGGCCTGCCGGGTGGTTTGTGTGTAAGTGGCTGTTTGGTTGCCTTACCTGCTCATTCCCCTCGAAAGATTCCAGTTGTTATAACCAATGAGTCTGAGCAGGATATATTTATTCCACCTTTGTCAGTCATTGCAGAACTTGATGCCTATGAATGCATACTATCGGACCACCATGTGACCAGTCCTCATCAATCTCAGGAAAGACCAGCTGCTCCCCTGAAATTCAATTTTGGAGAGTCACCTTTACCTCCTGAGTGGAAGGAACGGATTAATGCAAAACTGAATGTCATACCAGAAGTATTTTCACACCATGATTTGGATTTTGGTTATACAAACCGTGTAAAACATCACATCAATCTCCATGATAACACACCCTTTAAACATCGAGCGAGACCAATACACCCACAAGATATAGAAGCTGTCCGGAAGCATCTGCAGGAACTTCTACATGCTGGGGTTATTAGGGAATCAGAGTCCCCATTTTCATCTCCAATTGTGGTTGTCAAGAAGAAGAATGGAGATATAAGGCTCTGCATTGATTATCGAAAACTTAATCTACAAACAATAAAAGACGCTTACGCATTGCCCAATCTGGAAGAAAGCTTTTCTGCACTTACTGGATCCAAGTGGTTTTCCGTGCTTGACCTTAAGTCAGGATACTATCAAATAGAAATGCACGAAGAAGATAAGGCTAAAACTGCATTTGTCACCCCGCTTGGGTTCTGGGAATTTAACAGGATGCCCCAAGGAGTAACTAATGCACCATCAACATTCCAGCGTTTAATGGAAAAGTGTATGGGGAGTCTCCATCTTAAAGAAGTTCTTGTTTTCATAGATGATTTGATCATCTTTTCAGACACCCTGGAGGAACATGAAACCCGTCTCTTGCGAGTCCTTAACAGATTAAAAGAGTATGGATTGAAGCTCTCTCCAGACAAGTGTAAATTCTTTCAAACTTCTGTTCGTTATTTGGGTCACATAGTGTCTAAAAAGGGCGTTGAGACGGATCCGGAAAAAGTCGCCACACTGAAGTCCTGGCCAATTCCAACTAATCTGAAGACCTTGCGATCATTCCTGGGTTTCGCAGGTTACTACCGGCGGTTCATCAAAGGTTATGCAACCATTGCAAAGCCTCTCAATGACCTAACACGAGGATATGCTACACCACACCGACCCAAGTCTAGAAGTTCAGATAACCGATTGCTGGATCCAAAACAAACCTTTGGCAGCAGATGGACACCAGAGTGCCAGCTGGCATTTTCTACCCTCATTGACAAGCTCACCACTGCTCCTGTCCTAGGTTTTGCTGACCCAGCTCTACCTTACATATTACACACAGATGCCAGCACCACTGGGCTTGGAGCTGCACTTTACCAAGAGCAAGAGGGGAAATTGAGGGCTATCGCATTTGCCAGTCGTGGATTGACCCAGAGTGAAAGCCGCTACCCAGCGCACAAATTAGAGTTCTTGGCACTTAAATGGAGTGTGACGGAAAAATTTCAGGATTTCCTTTATGGAGCCAACTTTACTGTAATCACAGACAGTAATCCTCTCACTTACATCTTGACTTCTGCCAAACTGGATGCCACCAGCCATCGTTGGCTGGCAGCCTTGTCAACGTTCTCATTCAAGCTGCAGTACCGAGCCGGGAGGCACAACTTGGATGCAGATGCTCTATCACGTCTTCCTCATGAAACTTCATCAGATGACTCAATATCAAAAGATCATGAACTCCTCAACCAATTCACTCAACAACATCTGTCAGGTACCAATGACTCTGAAATTGAAGTTGATGTTGTTAATGCTATTTGCCAAAGTTGCCTTTCCAGAACTCAAGCTGACACATCTCTTGTTGAGTCCCTCTCCATTATGGTGGTTGCAGCACCTGACAACTTGACCAATGACCTGCAGGGACTACCCATCATACCTATGTTGTCTCATCTTGAATTGCAAGATAAGCAAAGAGCTGATCCAAGTATTCGGGAGGTCATTTATCAGCTTGAGTCAGGGAAGAAAGTACCACCGACTGCCAGAGACGAGCTGCCTGAGCTTCCACTTCTTCTGAGGGAACTTCCCAAGTTGGAAATTGTAGATGGTGTCCTTTATCGGAAGCGTCGTGACAATGACATACTTTTCTACCAACTTGTCCTACCAGAAGAGCTACGGGCCACAGTTCTCCAGAGCCTGCATAATGATATGGGTCATATGGGAATTGAGCGGACACTCGATCTGGCTCGGACCCGGTTTTACTGGCCCAGAATGGCTGTGGATGTGGAACATAAAGTCAAGACATGTAGTCGTTGTGTACATCGCAAGGCATTGCCTGAAAAAGCTGCTTCCTTAGTCAGCATCCAAACATCCCGTCCTTTAGAACTGCTCTGCATGGATTTTCTCAGTCTAGAGCCTGACACTAGTAATACCAAGGATATTCTGGTTTTGACTGACCATTTTACTAAGTTTGCCGTTGCCATTCCAACACCCAATCAGAAGGCGCGAACAGTGGCAAAGTGTCTTTTGGATCAATTCATGGTCTATTATGGAATACCTGAACGACTACATACTGACCAGGGACGTGATTTTGAGTCTAAACTGATCCATGAACTTTGTACTTTGCTCGGAATCAGAAAGTGTCGAACAACTCCTTATCATCCACGGGGAAATCCAGTTGAGCGATTTAACCGGACATTATTGAATATGCTTGGGACTTTGGAGACAAAACAAAAGTCAAAATGGAAGGAGTATGTAAAACCATTGGTGCATGCCTATAATTGCACAAGAAATGAAGTTACTGGATTTACGCCTTACGAACTGATGTTTGGGAGAACTCCACGCTTGCCTGTGGATTTGGCCTTTGGGTTACCAATAAATGAAGGAAAGCAACAATCATACTCCCAGTTCATTCAGAATCTGAAAGCAAGTCTGGAAGAAAGTTATCAAATTGCTTCAAGAAATGCTGCCAAAAATGCAGGAAGGAACAAAGTCCGTTTTGACCAGCATGTCACCCCGTCAAAACTGGAAGTTGGAGACAGAGTACTGGTGCGAAACGTCCGTATCCGGGGTAAGCACAAACTTTGTGACAGATGGGAAAAAGATATCTATGTGGTAGTAACAAAAGCTGGTGACCTTCCAGTCTATACAGTGAAGCCAGAAAGCAAAGCTGGGCCTACACGTACCTTGCATAGAGATCTTTTGCTTCCATGTGGATTTCTTCCTGTAGCAGAGCCATCCACTGAGACCATTTCTGTATCTGAACCTCGTGTCACTCGTCTGCAACATCAAAGACAACTTGACGCACCTGAAGAGTCCGCAGAAGAGGAATCATTGGAAGAATATCCTGTTCATCTTGTACAGAAACCAGTAAAATTCTCTGTGGAGAGAGTGAGAATTCCAATGACGGTATCCTCCAATGATGCAGACGCACCTACCCAATTACCAGTTCCTATAGAAATGTCACCTCCATCAGTATCAGAGTATAATGCTGAAGAAGAACTGATGGCTACACCTGTGGAAATGGAAACCGTACCAGAAAACTTACCTGATCCTGTAGGTCTGCCATTCACAGATGTTCCTCTGGATGATGACGTTCTTATGGAAGATGAAAATTCTGAGATGAATAACACCAATTTAACTGAACCACCTAACTTTGATTGCATAAATGACTTGCCTGATACTGAGTCTAGTATAAGATGCTCAACACGTCATAGAGCACCTCCCAAGCGTTTGCAGTATACTACTTTAGGGAACCCTTTGATCTCTGTAGTTCAGACCATGTTGCATAGTTTGTCCAATGCTCTGGGTACATCGACTGCACCAGATTCGAATCCCTCGGTTGTCCAAATCATTTAGGTTTAACATGCATTGGGACATGCATGGGTTAAAGGGGGGAGGGTGTAGCCCGGGGTAAAAACTACATGTACAGTACATATATATTTCTTTCCCCTAAACCTATTTGTTTTTTTAAAGTCCCACTTTCTGCTGTCTGTGAGTGCCACTTGAGTCATGTGCTCACAGAGTAGTTCCACATCTCACAGGTCATGTGATTGTGTTAACCAATGGCAGCCATGGAGGAAAGGTAGAAATTGCACTGACTTCCTCTCAATCAGATGGCTGAGGGAAGCAGGTGGATGGATACTACCAGATCGGACGACAAACACACAGAGGAAAGTTTCATCAGTCTAAGTCTGAAATTATCTTGGAATTGGCCAGGTGGACTTGAATGAACTTGGATTTCCTCAAACCTCATCAATCAGCTTGGAGGTTTGTGGATGGCGAGCTAACCAACTGCACAGCTGGGAGCACAGAATCCCAGCCTACAACTGAACTCTACCCATGGTCTGGTAGGAGGCTAATACAGCCTAAGGCCCATCTCCTTAACTATCTTTGCCCTCACAAAAACAGCTTCCAACACTGGATTCTTCAAACTACATCTCTTCATGCTTGAACTTATATAAACTCAAAACTCCATGAACACTCTAAACTTTAAAAACTCATACTTAGGGAAAATTAGTTGTGTCAAAGACCTGGATTGTTGGCACAGCTGATGATGGACTTTTCCTTATTTTTCTCTGACAAAGAGCTTGTATTGATTTTGATTTCTTTCTTTTGCAACAGTATTAAGTGCACCTAAGAACAATAACTGCTGCAGCAATTTGTACATACTTTGTGGTGTTTGGTTTATTTTTGTTTATTTATTTTACATGTTTGTTATTGCTTCTTGTTTATTATAATACATGGTACCATCAAAAAACTACTTCAGTCTCTGTCATTAATTACTGTTCTCCAGCTCCAGTAGATGGATCTAGTCTTCTGTATTTTAGCCTGCTTACCAGTGTATAAAGCTCATTGGGTGTTACACGTGGTTGAGGACATTGAGGTAGTTAAAAAACTCCATGGCAGTAAGGCTCTGGGGTGGATGAGATCTTTCATGATTTCCTTCTGGATGTTGTGGGACTGTCTTGATAGACATGCCTTTGTAACATAGTGTGGAAATCGGGTGCACTTCCACTGTATTGGCAGATGGGGGTTGTAGTTACCCTCTTCAAAAAGGTGGGGGCCCAGTGGGTGTGCTCCATTTATAGGGGCATCACCTCCTTAGCCTCACTGTGTTAAGGTCTATTCAGGGGTACTGGAGAAGTAAGTCGGATAATTAGTTGAACCACAGATCCAGGAGGAACAATGCAGGCCTCGTCCTAGAACACTAAACCAGATCTTTACCCTCAATTGGATCCTTGTGTGGTCATGGGAGTTTGCCCATCCAGTCTACATGTGTTTTATGAACTTGGAGAAGGCGTTCGGCCATGTACACTGTGGGTGGTGCTCCTGGAGTGTGGGTTTGAAAGCCTGTTCCTACTGGCTGTTCGGTCCCTATATATGCAGTGCGAGAGTTTGGTTCACATTGCTGGCAGTGTCAGACCCCATTCATGGTGGAAGTTGGACTCCGCCAGGGCTGCCTGTTGTCACAGATTCTGTTCATAACTCTTATGGACAGGAATTTTTTGGTGCAACCTCGGAACAGAGGGAATCTGGTTTGGTGGCCTCAGGATTCCTTCTCTGCTTTCTGGGGATGATGAATGAATGAATGAAGAATGGAAACCAGGCACTAGGGAGCCACAAGTCAGTGTAACTATTGTGCTGGTCCCAAGCCCAGGTAAACAGTGAGAAGTGTGTTAGGAACGAAGGGCATCCGATGTAAAACACTTTTTGTCAAAACTATAATGAGAGTTAATCAAAGCAAAACCATACTAGATTGGTTGAGGCCAGCATTAACATTGACTGCCACTGATGCTGTTAACAAAAAGGATGCCTGTGGAAATTGTGCTACTGTTTGTTGAAGATCACAAAGAGAAACATGTCAGGAGACAGAGGGAGAAGAAAGTCAAGAATGTTGGACTGAGGGTTACAACTCTAATTATGGGGACAATGACAGGCAAAGGTAGAGAGTTGGCTGACATGATGCAGAAAAGGAAGGTAGATGTTTTGTTTGTCCAAGATACCAAGTGGAAGGGCAGCAAGGCTTTCAGCATTGGAGGAAGGTTTAAACAGTTTGTTATCATGGTGTGGATAGAAAAATAAATGGAGTATGGGTGGTCCTGAAGGAGTGGTTGGCAAAGAATTTAGTAGAGGTGAAAAGAGTGTCAGATAGGGTGATGTGTCTGAATGTAGAAATAGAAGATCTGATGCTAAATGTTGTCCGTTGTTATACTCCACAGATTCAAAGTCAAAGTCAAAGTCAACTTTATTGTCAGAACTGCAATATGTACAGGACATACACAGGATTGAAATTGCATTTCTCTCTCAGTCCCTCGGTGCAACAGTAACCATTTAAACACTAAACAATTAATAAACAAGCATAAAATGAAATAATAAAAGTTTAGTACTGTCCTGAGTTTTTTGCATAGTAGTTTTTCATAGTAGTAAAAAAGTATAAAAAGTTTCACCAACACCAAAACACCAACATTTAATAAACATAATCATAAAATGAAATAGAGTGTAATACTGTCCTGAGTTTTTTCATAGTAGTTTTCCATAGTAGTATAAAAGTATAAAAAGTTTCACCAACAGCAAAAATGAAATAGAGTGTAATACTGTCCCGAAGTATAAAGTATAAAAAGTATATCTATAAAATAAATGAAGGTTCTGGCATTTGACATTTGTAAAGAGTGACAAAGCAGCATATGGGGTTAATGTACACAGTATATGTATGAGGTAGTTGATATTGGTATAGAAACAAAGTGGCATTATGCAATAAGGCTAGTAAAAAGAATATATACTGTATATCAGCAGTAGTGTAGATATAAAAAGTCTAGATGTAAACAGTAGTAATAAATGTAAACAGTAGTAATAAATGTAAACAGTAGTAATAAATGTCAACAGTAAATGTAAACAGTAGTATGACTATAGGCAGTAATGTAATACAAACATTAGTGCAAATATGAGAAGTAGTGCAAACTGAATGAGCACATGACCGTGAGTTGAGTGAATGACCCGTATTGATGACACAGAGTCCAGTGTTAAAAACTTTGTGTTGTGAGGTAATGTGTGAAAGTTTTTTGTGATTAAGGCAGTACAAGTGGGAGGGAGGGCAGAGCTGGCAGAGTGTTAAGCATCCTGACTGCCTGATGAACAGAGCTGTCTCTCAGTCTGCTGGTTCGAGCCTGGAGACTCCTCAGTCTCCTCCCCGATGGCAACAGGCTGAAGCAGCTGTGTAGTGGGTGTGTGGGATCACCTGCCATGCAGAGGGCTTTCTGAGTGAGGCGGTTGCTGTGTAAGTCCTGCAGTGTGGGGAAGGAGGTGCCGACAATCTTCTCAGCTGCTCTCACTATACGATGGAGGCTCTTTCGGCAGGATGCAGTACATGCACCATACCACACCGTGATGCAGCTGGTCAAGACACTTTCTATGGCGCCCCTGTAGAAGGTGCACATGATGGGGGTTGGAGCTCCAGCTCTATTCAGCTTGCGGAGAAAGTAGAGGCGCTGGTGAGCCTTCTTGGCCAGTGATGCAGTGTTCCTGCTCCAGGACAGGTCCTCTGAGACGTGCACTCCCAGGAACTTGGTGCTGTCCACTCTCTCCACTGTGGTGTTGTTGATGGTCAGAGGGGCATGTTGGGCATCCCTCTTCCTGAAGTCCACAACAATCTCTTTTGTCTTCTCCACGTTGAGAGTGAGATTGTTGTGTCCGCACCACAAGGCCAGGCGGCTCACCTCGTCCCTGTAGTCCGTCTCATCGTTGTTGCTGATGAGACCCACCACTGTTGTGTCGTCCGCAAACTTGATGAAGTGGTTGGAGCTGTACGATGGTGTGCAGTCGTGTGTTAGCAGGGTGAATAGAAGGGGGCTCAGCACACATCCTTGTGGGGCTCCTGTATTCAATGTGATGGTGCTGGATGTGTTATTCCCGACCCGTACTGCCTGTGGTCTCCCGGTCAGGAAGTCTAGCAGCCAGTTACACATTGAGGTGTTCAGCCCCAGACTGTCCAGTTTAAGGATGAGCTGTTGGGGGATGATGGTGTTGAATGCCGAGCTGAAGTCAATGAACAGCATTCTAACATAAGAGTCTTTCGTGTCCAGATGTGTGAGAGCTGTGTGGAGGGCAGAGGAGATGGCATCGTCGGTTGAGCGATTAGACCGATATGCAAATTGGAAGGGATCCAGGGAGGCAGGGAGGACAGATTTGATGTTTTTCATGACTAGCCGTTCGAAGCACTTCATCAGGATGGGGGTGAGTGCTACCGGATGATAGTCATTGAGGCAGGAGGGCGTTGCCTTCTTTGGGACAGGTAATAATAATAATAATAATAATGAATTCAATTTATAATGCACTTTTCATTAATAAAAATCTCAAAGTGCTACAAAGTGTAACAAAGCAAAGATCAAAATAAAACAAGTGATAAAATCAAATAAAATCAATAATAATATCGACTAAGATCAAAGATAAAATCATGTGGATGCAGATTAGGCTTGCTTAAAAAATAAATAAAATAAAACAAGTGATAAAATCAAGTAAAATCAATAATAATATCGACTAAGATCAAAGATAAAATCATGTGGATGCAGATTAGGCTTGCTTAAAAAATAAATAAAATAAAACAAGTGATAAAATCAAGTAAAATCAATAATGATATCAGCTAAGATCAAAGATAAAATCATGTGGAGGCAGAATAGGCTTGCTTAAAAAGAAAAGTCTTTATGCTGCTTTTAAAGTCAACCAGTGACTGTGGAGCTCTCAGGTCGTCAGGGAGGGAGTTCCACAGGCGGGGGGCAGCCACACAGAATGCTCGGTCTCCCATGGTCCTCAATTTGGTCCGAGGAATATGAAGGAAATTACTGTTCTGTGATCGTAGAGACCGGGTGGATGAATATGGTGCAAGAATGTCCTTTAGATAGTCAGGTGAAGTTCCGTGCAAGCATTGATGGGTAATGAGAGCAGTTTTGTACTGAATTCTGTAGGTGACAGGAAGCCAATGGAATGATGGTTGTGGCTTTGAAACAGGTGGGGACGATGGCCTGACTCAGCGAGATGTTAAAGATGTCTGTGAAGACCGCTGCGAGTTCCCTTGCACAGTCCTTCAGCACACGACCAGGTATGTTGTCAGGACCAGAAGCTTTCCGTGCATTGATCTTGATGAATGATCGCCTCACGCTGTCTGAGGACAGCGCCAGCACCTGGCCATCAGGAGAGGGGGGGAGTTTTTGTGCAGGTGTGCTGTTACATGCCTCAAACCGAGCAAAGAAGTCATTCAGTTCATTCAGCGTGGAGGTTGTGCTGTCACAGGTCTGGGGGGATGGTTTGTAGTTAGTGATGGTCTGTATTCCCTGCCACAGACTCCGTGTGTCCTTGCTGTCCTTGAAGCGGTGAGCTATTTTCCTGGAATACTGCTTCTTGGCCTTTCTGATGCCCCGGGCCAGGTTGTTTCTGGCTGTCCTCAGGCCCACCTGATCTCCCGCTGTGAAGGCAGCATTCCTGGCTCTCAGGAGTCTGTAAACCTCTGCTGTCAGCCATGGCTTCTGATTTGCCCGAACAGTGATGGTCTTGATGTTGGTAACATCATCAATGCATTTTGTGATGTATGAGCATACAGTGTCTGAGTACTCCTGGAGACATGTGTTGTTGTTTGTGGTAGCAGCTTCCTTGAACATGCTCCAATCTGTGGTGTCAAAACAGTCCTGGAGTGCCTCTGAAGACCCCTCTGGCCACACTCGTATCTGCTTGCGAACTGGTTTTGTGACTGGACCTAGATTTGATGTGATGTGGAGGAGAAATATACATTTTGGAAAGATTTGGATGAAGTGATAGAGAGTATTCCCAGGGAGGAGAGAGTGATGATTAGACCTGAATGGACATGTTGGTGAAGGAAACAGAGGGGATGAGGAAGTGATGGGTAGGTTTGGTATCAAGAAAAGAAGCCAGGAAGGACAGATGTGGTGGATTTCACCAAGAGAATGGAAATGGCTGTAGTCAACACTTATTTACAAAAAGGGGAAGAACATAGTGTGACCTATAAGAGTAGAGGTAATATGCAGGCCGACTACATTCTGTGTAGAAGAGGAAACCTGAGGGAGATTGGGGACTATAAGGTTGTGGCAGGGGAGCGCATGTCCAGAAAACATCAGATGTTGTGTGTAGAATGACAGTTATTGTGAAGAAGAGAAAAAGAGTGAAATCAGGGAAGAAGACCAAATGGTGGAAGCTGAATAAGGAATGATGTGAAAAATTCAGAGAGGAGCTGTTAAAGGCTCTGGGTGGTAAAAAAGAGCTTACAGATTACTTGGCTACTACAGCAGCAGTAATTAGAGAGACGTGCACGAAGGTAATTGGTGTGTCATCTAGGGAGAGAATGGATGACAATGAAACCTGGTGGTGGAATAATGAAGTGTAGGAAGCTATTCAAATAAATATGTTAGCCAAGTAGAAATATGACAGTGAGTGGACTGAGGAGATGAGGCAGGAATATAAGGAGATGTAATATAGAACAAAGAGGGAGGTAGCAAAGGCAAAGCAGAAGGTGTATGAGGAGCTGTATTGGAGGCTGGACACTAAAGAGGGTGATACGGACTTTTACCAATTGGAGAGACAGAGGGATCAGGGTGAAAATGATGTGCAGCAGGTTAGGCTTGTTAGAGATAGGAATGTAATGTTTTAACAAGTGAGTGGAGTTTGACGAGAAGATGGAAGGAGTACTTTGAGGAGCTAATGAATGAAGAGAATGAAAGAGAAAGAAGAGCAGAGGCCATAGAAAATGTGGACCAGGAAGTAGAAAAGATTAGTGAGGGTGAAGTCTGGAAAGCTCTGAAAAGAAAGAAGAAGGGGAAGGCAGTAGAACCTGATGAGTGGAGGTTTGGAAATGTCTTGGAAAGATTACAGTGAGATTTTTGACTCAAATATTCAATGGCATATTTGAGGGTGATAAAATGCCTGAGGAATGGAGGAGAAGTGAGCTGGTGCCCATTTTTAAGTACTGGCAATGTACAGTGTTGTAGCAACAATAGGGGAATGAAATTTATGAGTCACATACTGAAGATCTGGGATAGAATTTTGGAAGTTAGACTTAGATGAGAGGCAACTATTTATACCATACCATACCATACCATTCCACTTTATTTAAAAAGCACTTTAAACAGTGACAGTGCACACCAAAGTGCTGTACAGGGACAGACAGACCAAGCACATAGCAACAGATTACATAAGAAAACCGAATGTAGAAACAAAAAAACATTAGAGGATACCAACAATAGCTTTATAACCAAAACAGCGTGATGCACACAGGCTCAGCACAGATCACACAGTGCCGAAAGCCAGGGAATAATAGTGTTTTTAAGCGAGATTTAAAAACTGTGAGGGAGGGGGCCTGTCTGACCTACAGAGGTAATTTGTTCCACAGTCTTGGGCCTGCGACAGAAAAGGCCCTGTCACCTCTGCGCTTGAGACGGGTTAATGGAACTGTGAGGAGCAACTGGTCTGCTGATCTGAGAGAATGTGGTGGGACATACGGCTGGAGCAGATCAGTAAGATAGGAGGGGGCAGAGCTGTTTAGTGATTTATAGACATACAAAAGCATTTTGAACTGTATTTGCAGGTGAACTGGAAGTCAGTGCAAGGAGGCCAAAACAGGTCTAATGTGCTCTCTTTTGCTTGTGCTGGTTAAAAATCGGGCTGTCGCATTCTGGACCAGTTGAAGTCTAGCTATGGAGGTCTGAATGATACCAAAAAGGATTGAGTTGCAATAGTCGAGCCTGGATGTAATGAATGCATGAATTACTGTGTCCAGGTTATATTTGAACAATATGGGCTTCAGCTTAGACAGCTGCCTCAGTTGGAAAAAGCAGGATTTTACAATCATATTTATATGATTATTGAGTTTCAAAGAAGGGTCAAGAATCACTCCCAGATTAGTGACTCTTTGTT
This sequence comes from Garcialebias charrua, assembly GCA_038048925.1. NCBI lineage: Eukaryota > Metazoa > Chordata > Actinopteri > Cyprinodontiformes > Rivulidae > Garcialebias > Garcialebias charrua. The sequence goes on from JBBPBX010031658.1 coordinate 15,245, forward strand.
TCACTAATGGTGCCAGAACAGACAGGTTGATGCAGTGGTTGGTGATTGTGTCATTGGGAGGGAACACTATAGCCCCTTTCATAAGTCAGATCTGTGCAATTCCCGCACAGACCAGTCTGGCTTTAATCCACCTGGGGTCATTCATAAAACAACGTTGAATCTGGCCACGGCCCGCCCTCAATGGAGCATTCACAAAACAATTGGCAGCACGGGTTGAAAGAGGCGTGGTGAAAATGTGCAGCTCAGAGGACGTGGTGCCTGCGTGTTTAAAGTGGGACCGCAGAGGTGTCTGTAAACAAACATGGCGACGCTAGCGAAGTTGTGCTTATCCGAATGCTTTTTTTTTTTTTGTGTGTTTTTTTTTTGCTCTCGCATCAATCCGCTCCAGAAGGGCCCCGTCCTTCACTGTGCCGGTAAGTCCCTTATTAATTTCCTCCTCTACATGCAGAGAAATGAGTACATGGGTCTCGGCATCACCCCAATTAGCCATTTCCGTGATGATCAATAAGAAAAGAAAAAGATTCGGCGAAGAATAGCGAGTGATGCGCAAGCGAAATACAAATGTCATGTTCTTGTTTACACATTTAAATAGAGCACGACAGTGGGCGCCGGGAGAAACGTGGAAGAGTACGTCATTATTCAAATCAGTTTGAAGCCGCAGCAGCATGACACCTTTCACAAGTTGACAGATCCGGGTTTAACACTACCTCTGCTCGCGGATCAAAGGCGCATCAGAGGCGTGTAAAATTAACCCGGCAATGCGCGTTCGTGTTTTTTATGAATGCTCGTTGGAGGACTGAACACGCATCAGAGCCGGACTGAAGCGTCTTATGAAAGGGGCTTATAACTTCAGACTTCTTCTCGTTGAAACTCAAGAAATTTAAAGCCACCCAGTCTCTGATGTCAGCCAGGTAGTCCAGTAACTGTTGAATAAAGCGTGTATTGTTAAGTCTGCGGGGAAAGTAGTTTTGGCAGGGGTCGGCGTAGAAATGAAAAGGTATGTTGTGTTTCCGGAAAATAGCACCTAGTGGCAGCAGGTATAAAGAAAATAAAAGAGGACTGAGGATGGACCCCCGTTGTACCCTCCATTTAAGCGCTGCCGAGGCTGAACTAAAATCTTTGATGGAGACACAGAAGGACCTGTCTGTGAGGTAGGATCTAAACCATTTGAAGGCTGACCCTGGGATGCCCACCCATTGCTCTAACCTCGCAATGAGGATCTCATGGTCGATCGTAGCAGGGGTGGAGGGGATGCAGAAAATAGAAGATCAAGGAGCTGTTGTCAGTCATACACAAGCAGCGAGTTGATATCCCAGACCAAAAAAAAAAGAAAGAATCCAAACGCCGTTGTCAGAGGTAGATCGCAGGCTGGGTTTACAGGTGCCATCTTACCGGAAGAATTTATGAGCATCAGTATGGTTTCATGCCAAGAAAGAGAACAGCTGATGCCATCTTTACTCTGAGAATGCTGATGGAGAAGTACAAAGAGGGTCAGAAAGAGCTCCATTGTGTCTTTGTGGATTTAGAAAAATCATATGACAGGGTGCCAAGGGATGGAGTGTGTTATTGAATGAGGAAATCTGGAGTGGTAGAGAAGTATGTTAGACTGGTATAGGAGATGTATGAGGACAGCAGGACAGTGGTGAAATGTGCTGTTGGAGTGACAGATATATTCAAGGTGGAGGTGGGACTGAATCAAGGATCGGCTCTGAGCCCCTTCTTGTTAAATCTGGTGATGGACCAACTAACAGATGAGGTAAGGCAGGAATCCATGTGGACCATGATGCTTGCAGATAAAATTGTTATCTGTGGTGAGAACAGGTGAAAGATAACTTGGAGGTAGAGGTATGCACTTGAAACAAGAGGAAAGAAAGTCAGCCATAGTAACAGAGAGTGCATGTGTCTCAAGGAGAGGGAGGCCAGTGGAACACTGAGGCTACAAGTAGAAGAGATCACAAAGGAGCAGGACTTAAAGCTCCGCTGACATCATCTTTTAACTTTCCATAAAATGGCACAACATATATATATATTAAGATTGACCTCTGATCGTTTTTGCTAAAACAATGTGAAATTAATGAAAATTCCTCTCCAAAATAGTTTAAAATTAGCGCCGTTTTTTTACACGGTAAATTCGGGTTTTTCCGGTCACGTGATTGTGACGTCAGATACAGATCTCTGCTCCAACGGCACATTTAATACAATGGAGAAAGATACAAACGCATCCGTCGAATTTAGCCATTTAAAACTTTAGATTTTAGCGATTTGGCTTCAGTTCGTGAAGAAGAAGTTATTTTGAGTGATAAACAACAAACAGCAAGGTTTCTTTTGTCCGTGTTGCTTTTTTTTCAGGAGAGGTTTCACATACATGAAGTGAGCACCAGATGTCAGCAAAGCTATCGTGATAACTCTTACAGAGCACTGTAGATTGCTCTGCTTTGCTGACATCTGGTGCTCACTTCATGTATGTGAAACCTCTCCTGAAAAAAAAAGCAACACGGACAAAAGAAACCTTGCTGTTTGTTGTTTATCACTCAAAATAACTTCTTCTTCACGAACTGAAGCCAAATCGCTAAAATCTAAAGTTTTAAATGGCTAAATTCGACGGATGCGTTTGTATCTTTCTCCATTGTATTAAATGTGCCGTTGGAGCAGAGATCTGTATCTGACGTCACAATCACGTGACCGGAAAAACCCGAATTTACCGTGTAAAAAAACGGCGCTAATTTTAAACTATTTTGGAGAGGAATTTTCATTAATTTCACATTGTTTTAGCAAAAACGATCAGAGGTCAATCTTAATATATATATATATATATATATGTTGTGCCATTTTATGGAAAGTTAAAAGATGATGTCAGCGGAGCTTTAAAGTACTACTGTACAGGGAAATGGGGAATGTGGCAAATTCAATTCAATTCATTTCAAAATTACTTTATTAATCCCAAAGGATTTTTTTTGTTGTAACTCGTTATCCTCATTTCATTAAGATTATGCTTATTATTATAGATTATGACAATTATTATCAATGCTGATGGCTGTAGGCAGGAAGGATCTCTTGTAAAGGTCCATCCCACAGTGGATCCTAAGAAACTGGCTACAGATGCCGTCCAATCCGTCAACCCAGACTCGGCTGGCCTCTCGGTTCCCCTGGGTTGTAGGACTGCCCGAATGCCTGGCAGAACTCCTCTCAGAGCGATGGCCAATCCTCCCAGCAGTCTGCCGAGCTCCTCGTCGCTGCGGACAGCCAACTGTTGGTGCCGAGGGACGATCCTGTCCTTCTGCTGCCATGAGCCATGTTTCCTGCTAGTTCCAAGATCTCAGTGGTCAGGCACTCAAGCACAGCTGACAGGTAGATGAGAATGTGTCCATCCTTTTCAACTCATTTGAGATGTGGAGTGTTGAGATATTATTTGAGCTTTGGAGATGTTAATCAACTGTTGTTGATTGTAGAAAACTGCCTTGTTGCCATGGTTACACATCATAAGAATGTCCAAAACCAAAAAAGTTTCAGTAAAAGTCTTTCCAGCTGTACAGCATCCGATACCAGAGGGAACAATCATCCAAAAATGTGATTTCAGAGTCAGAGAGAGAGTCAGAGAGTCGGTATTGTCATTTGCACCGCATGTGGTACATGTGATGAAAACGAGATTATGTACACAGGGTCCCAGTTACATCCAACAACAAATGCAAGAGAAAAACAGTAATAACATCTAGGATTAACTAAGAAAAACATCAACTAGTAATACACTGCCCTAATGTAATAGAAAAACATCATTATAAACAGCAGCACGAACACGAGTCTGTATGAGCAGATGGTCACAAATGAACACAGCAACATGAAACAGATCAGCAGCAACAAGAAAACAGATCAGCATCAGCATGATGTGATATTTTGCAGTGTTTATTCGTGTTGATTATTTATTCATGAGTCTAACAGCCTCAGGGTAGAAGCTGTTCCTCAGTCTAGTGGTTCTACATTTGATGCTCCTCAACCTCCGTCCTGAGGGGAGTGGGGCAAAGAGTGAGTGTGCTGGGTGAGTGGGGTCTTTCATGATGCAGGTGGCTCTTTTCCTGCATCTGGAGGTGTAAATGTCTGTGATGGTGGGGAGACTGACTCCAACAGACTTCTGTGCAGCCTTCACCACTCTCTGTAGAGCTTTCCTCTCTGCAACTGTGCAGCCTCCATGCCACACGTTGATGCTGGAGCACAGGATGCTCTCCACTGCACACCTGTAGAAGGAGGTGAGGACTGGGCTGCTCAGACCAGCTCGTCTCAGCCGTCTGAGGAAGTAGAGTCTCTGATGACCTTTCTTGATCAGGCTGGTGGTGTTGTTGCTCCAGCTGAGGTTATCATTCATGTGTACACCCAAGTATTTGTAGCTGGAGACCACTTCCACTGCAGATCCACTTATGTTCAGTGGGGTGTGGGTGTGTTTGTTCCTTCTGAAGTCCACAATCATCTCCTTTGTCTTCTTCACATTCATGTGAAGGTTATTCTCTTTGCACCAGCTCTCCAGGTGTTCCACCTCCTGTCTGTAGCTGGACTCATCATTGTTTGTGATGCATCCCACCACCGCTGTATCATCTGCAAACTTAACAATATGACAGCCTGGATGTGTGGCTGTACAATCATATGTGAGCAGAGTGAACAGAAGAGGGCTCAGCACACATCCTTGAGGAGAGCCAGTGCTGAGGGTTATGGTGGAGGAGGAGAAGTTGTGGATCTTCACGGACTGTGGTCTGTTTGTTAAGAAGTCTAAGACCCAGTTACAAACGGAGGGGCTTAGTCCAAGTGTGGATAGTTTGTCTATCAGAGTTTGGGGGATCATGGTGTTGAAGGCAGATGTGAAGTCCACAAAGAGCATACGGACGTATGAGTCCTTCTGATCCAGGTGGGTGAGAGCAGTGTGGACCACAGAGGAGATGGCGTCCTCTGTTGATCGGTTCTCGCGGTATGCATACTGATGAGGGTCCTCGTTGATGTTGACGGTTGTCTTGATGTGGGACATGACCAGTTTCTCAAAACATTTAGCGACTATCGGGGTGAGGGCCACCGGTCTATAGTCATTCAGACCAGTCACTGTGGAGCTCTTTGGAACTGGGATGATGGTGGCGGTCTTCAGGCAGGTGGGAACTGACTCCAGTGCAAGTGAGGTGGTGAAGATGTCAGCCAGCACCTCACAGAGCTGGTCCGCACATTCCTTCAGAACTTTCCCCGGGATGTTGTCTGGTCCGGTTGCTTTATGAGGGTTGATTCTTCTGAGACTGCATCTCACTTTACATTTACATCCAGAAAAAGAGGAATTAAAGTTTCCAAAAGTAAGATCTCAGAATGAAAGTAATAGAGCTACTCTAACATGCAGCCACCTTGAGCGGTGCAATTCTGGAACAAGAGGTGAAAAGAGAGTCCAGGTAGAATGTAGAGGATAGAGAAAAATTGTCCGTAGTGATTTGTGACAACAGGGTGTCAGCAAAGGTCAAAGGAAATGTTTACAAGACAGTGGTGAGACCAGCTATGTTGGATGGTCTTGAGACAGCGGCTTTGACAAAAAGACAGGAGAAAGAACTGGAAGTGGCAGAAATTAAGATGTTGAGCTTCTCCTTAGGATTGAAAAGGAGGGATAAGATTAGGAATGAAATCATCACAGGTTAAACAACTGGGAGATAAAAGTTAGAATAATTTAAAGAGACAGACTGAGATGGTTTGGTCATGTGCAGAGGAGGGACAGTGGTTATACTGATAGAAAAAGAAAAGTTGTCAGGAAATAGACAAATAGGAAGGCCAAAGAGAAGATAAATGGATGCAGGTAGAGAGGACATAGATGTAGTTGGAGTGAGGACAGAGGATGCAGAGAACAGAGATGGAGGAGGATGACTCGCTGTAGCAACCCCTGAAGAGGTAGAAGCTTAATTATTAACAATAAGAAGAAGAATGAATGAAGAATGGAGCATGATATTAACAGATTGATTGGTGCAGTGCCTGCAGTATTGCAGACTCTGTACTAGTCTGTTGTGGTGATCAGGGAACTGAGCTGTAATGCGAAGCTGTATGATTACCCCTCGGTCTACCTACCTATACTAACAAATGGCCATGAACTCTGGGTAGCGACTGAAAAATTGAGGATTGCTAATACTGGTGGTTGAAATGTTTCCTCCACAGGGTAGCTGGACTCATCCTTAGAGAAGTTCAGTTTTCTGTGAGGTATTCAAAGTAGAACAGCTGCTTCTCCACATAGAGAGGAGCCAGTTAAGGTGGTTTGGGCATCAGGTAAGGATGCTCAATGGGAGCTTCCCAAGGTTGGTGCTTGGTATATGTTCGACTGAAAGGAGACGTCGGGAAAAACCCAGGAAATGCTGGAGAGACTATGTATCTCGGTTAGCCTGGGAATACCTTGGAGTCCTCCCAGAAGAGCAGGAAGAGGTGACTGTGGAAAGATGTCTGGGCCTCCCTGCTCAAGCTGCTGACCCCACAACCTGACTTCAGAACAAGTGGAAGTTAATGGATGGATGGATGGATGGATGGATGGATAATTTTGTTATTCCTACAAATAGGAAAGGTTCTACACATAGTTCCCAGACACGCCCCCAGTATTGAGCAATACCGGTTTCGGCACCACATCTAAAGGCAGAAAAGGCAAGATGGCAACCTAGCAGACGCGAACAACCAGAGCAAATTTTTTCATTCATTCATTCAACCTTTATTTATACAGGCTAGCCTCGTTGAGTCACGGGGACTCATTTACAAGAGGGACCTGTCTCACTCACACCAAACAACCATCCACTCTCACACTCACACCTAGGGTCAATTTAGAGTCACCAATCAGCCTAACAAGCATGTTTTTTGGTCTGTGGGAGGAAACCGGAGTACCCGGAGGAAACCCACGCATGCACGGGGAGAACATGCAAACTCCACCCAGAAAGGCCCCGGACCGGGATTTGAACCGGCAACCTTCTCGCTGAGAGGCAGCAGCTCTACCAGTTGTGCCACCGTGCTGCCCTGCTGCGGACAAAAACACGCGCTACCACAGCTTCACCAAGGAACAAGAGCAAAATGGCAGTGGTCGGAGTTAAATGAGTTTGAGAAAGAAATCATGGCAGACAAATCGGACAACTAGTCACAACTAGTCACAAAGTAGTTACTCTGATATCATTAATTATTTAAGTACTACGAGGAGTGCACAACGGCTTCACAGCGCAGAGCTTCACAGCTTTAAATCCAAAAAAGATGTGTAAACTGTCTCAATCATATCTAACCAGCTAAATAAAGGTTTAACTAAAATAACACACAGCCAACACAAACAGTCCAAGCTGAACACAGACCAGAACCAGCACTTTGAGTGTTACCGTGTTGGAAGTTAGCATGTTGTTAGCCACTGGAGCGGAGGGTCCGTCGAGCTCAGGTCGGACGGCGTGGATCCGTCGCGGCCGCGGGGGCACGTCCCATGGGACCGACGCGTCGCCCGCACGACTTGGCTCCCGTCCTCCTTCTCCCACTGGGACGGTCTCCCCGCCGGTCCCGGTGGACCGTGCGAGACCGTGAGGAGGCCGTTGTCGCGTTAGCGAGATGCTAAGCTAACCACATCAAGACGGTGTTGCTAAATTATGAAAAAAAAACCCCAGCTCTAACACACAGACAGTTGTACTCTAACATTGTTCTGACATAGTTTCACAAAATGATTTATGTAGAATATTTTGTTTACCGGCCAAAAGGACGACGTCTTCCAGAGCAGATCCGAGCCAGACTCAGAGAGAGGAGGGGCTGCTGTGAGCTTCTCCGATGAGATAAATCCTTCACGTTTACTTTTTTTTGGATTAAGTGAAACCTGCGCGTTGCCCAAACGTCTACCCGACTGAAACACCCACTGACACAACACGAAGTAACCATTGCAATTAATTAGAAATTAACAAAAAAAACAACGTGAAAAATGGACATCCATTAGAATGCGCTCCAACTGCTGCTTTGCCTTCCTGTGGGAGGGTCAAACAGGACAACCCACAGATTGACGTCACATGGGAACTATGTATAGGCAGTATTAAACAAATTAGAATGCAAAAGCTAACCATTGTATGAACCTGTATTATTGTCTGTTTTGATAATTCATCTTTAGCTGTGTAACCAGATCAGTTGTCTGTCAGTGAGAGAATTGGTGGTTAAGCAGTCACATGGAAAAGTCCCTGGATAAGACATTAAACCCATCATTGCTTGTGACAAGTGTTCCATTGACTTGTGAATGTGAAGCACTGGTTAGTGTCGACCGGTCGATCGCGATCGACAGGTCGATCACGGAGGCATTACTGGTCGATTGCAGTGTGACTTTTTTTTTTTTTTCCCGCAGCGTGACATTAAAAAATTGTCAGCCAATCAAACATCCCGTTACTTGATTGACATACAGGGCAACCAATCAGATGAGAGCTTTAGGTCATGCTCATGCAGCTTCTGAAAAACAATGGCGCGAAGTGGTGGAACGCAGCGAAACATACTAAGCGAAAACAATCAGATTTCGGACTGTTCATGGAAAATACGACATCGACTTCCCACCGAAAAGCCAGCTGAGAAAGAGAAAGGTGGAGGAACTAAAATCCCTGTTCGGACAGCAGCAACTTCAAAGCGAAACGCCGCCACCATCTTCCGGGTGAGTGACGCTGTGATGTTTCTCTGCACGCTTAAACATACTGGTTGGGAGTTGACGTGGCTTCATTATTCAAATCATACGAGACAATTTTCATACAGAATAACCTCCTTGACTACTCTCCGTTCTCTGCACGTTTCCCTGTCCCGCAGCGCGAGCGTTTGCATAACACACTTTCGCGGTGCGTTCAGGGACAGACTGTAAAATAAATGTATAAGCACCGCTGTATACATTAAATCTCTCCGTACCAAAAGAGACATTTTTATGCCTTCCTTCACTAAATTAAACGTGTACAGAGCCATAACAACCTGCTACAACTGTGGTTATCAACTGGTGGCCTGTGGACCACTTTAGATTTGCTGGAGGGGGCTTTTAGAGATGACATTATAAAGTAAAAAATATCTAATGATTTTTTAACATTTATTAAAGTAAAAGACCAGATTCTTATAAAGAAGGGGGTGGGGATCAGTTTCTACCATCTTTTTTTAAATAAAATTTAAAAAATCTATATTGCTGTCACCACCACCCCATTTGGTCCCTACGGGCGACCAGGTGCCCGCGGGCACCACGTTGGTGACCCCTGATTTATTATGTGTTGTGCAATATTGGCTTATTCAGTTATGCAAGGTACATCAACATAGGTACATTGTACATAAAAAGAATCCTTAATACATTTGAAGATAATTATATGTTTTGCATTTTTGTATTGGGTAAATCTTTTTGACTAGGTTTTTTTACAAGTAGCTCGCATGCTGAAAAAGTGTGAGCACCCCTGGTCTATACAATTATTTTATTCAGATTTACAGAGTCCTACAGTATCTACCTGTAGTAGGGTGCTGCATTATTGTGTGTGAATGAGTAAATCAGGGCAAAATGTGCTCTAATAATGATTGACAGACAAAGGGTTACCAGAATGCATATTCTTCTGAACATACAGTATAACATACTGTAACTTGAACTTTGGTGACCATGATTTTTTTTTTTAAACAGAAGAATCTGGCATAAATGCAAATCAGAAAATTAGGGTGAGAAAGTATTTAAACTAGTAGTTTCTTTTAGCATTTGTTTTCATTTTATGCTTCAAATCAACAAGCTTTTGTAAGCTCCCTAGGCATGTCAAAGCAATAGGTTATGATATTACTTTTGTCTTTTGATGGACATTCAAGGACAAATCTAATGGGAACTTATGAAGGCCAACACAATGGAAGTGCATCATGAGCTATTATTAGCTCAGCAATCATGTTTATTGTTATTGAACCTGTCTTTCAATGTCAAAGATGCATCTCAAGTTAGTCTATAGAGTGCTGCATTGTTTGATATATTGTTTGAGATATGTGGACCTCAAAATAATTTCATATATTCTTGCAAATAACCCCAATTCAAGATAGTCATCATTGCTAATCAGCTATGACCAATGTAAAATGACTACCACATTTTAGAAGCTTTCAAACAACTCCAGGCCAAAAAAAGTGGAATGGCCACTCTTGGAGGGTGTTCATATAATTGTTTAATTTTTAATAAATAAATAATGTTTTGTTCATTTTATTCCAACCCTCTGTCATTAGGAAACAATGAAAAAGAAATAAATACAACTTTTGTAGATAGATCATTTGCATTATTATTTTTTGTTTGTTCAGGTAGAGAAAAAGAAATTGTTAAAATAAGTGAAAATAGGGAAAAACACTGTGCCATTAGTACTTTGTTCAAATACAATTGTCTGAAGCATTGACCCAACACATAACAAACAGCAATGTTTTGCATAACTGTCTTTTATTGCTGTGTCCATTTGCTTTGCAGTTGGAGCTTTCTTCATTGACCATTTTCTATAATTTCCACCAGAAAATTTCAACTGAATTGCAATCCGGACTCTTTGCAAGTCATGTTTTGGTCATCATATATCTTTCTTGAAGGAAAGTTTTTCCAGGGCAAGATGCAGTATCACCTTGAGATATTGACATCATGAAGCATCTTTTTACCGATTGAAATCTAAAAAAGTCCTAAAATGCTATGACAATTTTGACATTTATTAAAGCTATAATGACTGCTATTTCACCTGTCTTCTTAGATCTGGTCTCTCACAGTCATGATTGCTTTATTTTGCCCACTGTCACCTTGTTCTTTTCTCTGTGTGTGTTAATGATGGCTTTCATTTGGCTTTTTTGCATGTAAAGTGTTTGTTCTTGGTCCAAATTTTAGAATATACTGACTCGGAGAAATCAACCTCTTTTGCAACATTTTGTGATAAATTACCTTCTTGAAGGAGTGTCAAAATCATCCCCTTTATTTTAAGTGACATATCTTGTGTTGACCTTTAAAAACACAGTGACTTCATTGTTTCCCTGTGATCATTAAAAAGAGCAAATGTGACTGAATGCAATAATCATGATTTCTTTTTTTGTTCCAGAATACAGTACTATGTTATATTTTTGAAAGAGAAGCATGTCTACGATAAACTTTGTAATAAATTTTAATTAAATAAAAGAATAAAACATCCTTTCAAGAATAATATTCTTGTTCTTTTTTTCCCCAGATTTTTTTGTCTGGGGTTGTATTGCTAAAGCCCATTTTTGCACTGCTCCTAATCAGCCCCTACTCTGCTCAGCCGCACAGTCCACAGCTACCGTAACTCAGACTTACGATTTGCCTCTTTGAAAGAATGCCGTCGAGATACGGCAAAAAAAACGGACTTACGAACGAGGTACATTAGAAGTATGCAATCGAGCTACGGCAAAAAAGTGCGTCATTACGACAAGCGGCAAGGTAGGGGAAGGGGTACCTTGGCTGTTCGCGCATGGCAGTGCGCATGGCCGTGGAGTAGGGCGACACTGCCGTACTATTTAAAGGGACGCGCCATCTTGACCACGTTGTTGAGTTTAGGTGAGAGAGAGAAGAGCAAGAGCAAACGTACGTACTATAATCATCATTTAGCATAGCATTCATTCAGTTAGCATTAGGTATTAGCAACAGTTAGCATAGGTGTAGCGAGATGTATTTTATTAGCGACAATTCTATCTTATCCAGGTTTGAATTTGAAAAAAACATCAGTGTCTACCTACACTTCAGTCAAAGTAAGGGAATTTTGTTTCCTATTTCTGCTGCTTCTAGTTTTTTTAGAGTTCATGGACTTCTTTTTCATGCTAATGGACATGGACTACACACCAAGGCACTGGTTTCAAAAACATGATGGTTGCAACATGTTTCTGATGGATGTGATTTTATGATGATTTGGTACTGATTCATGTCAATAGCTGCTGTTGCTGCTGATGGATGGATGGATGGATGGAAGGATGTGAGTTGCTACTGATTTGCTGCTGTTTGATGTTAACAGCTGCTGCTCTTTGAGAAGTGTTCATGATTCATGGATGACATCATTTTGCTGATGGATGGATGGATGGATGGATGTGAGTTGCTGCTGATTTGGTGCTGATTCATGTCAATAGCTACTGCTTCTGCTGCTGCTGATGGGTGGATGGATGGATGGATGGATATGAGTTGCTGCTGATTTGCTGCTGTTTGATGTTAACAACTGCTACTCTTTGAGAAGTATTCATGGTTCATGGTTGACATCATTTTGCTGATGGATGGATGGATGGATGGATGTGAGTTGCTGCTGCTCTTTGAGAAGTGTTCATGGTTCACGGTTGACATCATTTGCAGATTATGACTGAAAACTGTTTAGGAAGAGAGTTGTATTTTGTATGCTTTCTCTGTGCTGAAAAATACATTACTGTACCTTTTAAAAGTTTCAGAACTGGACTGTGCACTAAGGCACTTTGTTTTCATACATGTCAGTAGATTTTTTAAATTACAGTACAGATGTGCTGTGCTGAATAGCACTGTCTAACATTGCTGTACAGTACCTGTACATGCTGTTCAGGTTTTGTGTGTTTATGGATGAATGTGTGGTGTAATGTGTTAGCTAAGTGTTTGTAAATAAAGTTCTGTGCATGTTTATGGCCCAGTATGTCCGCTTGTTCAGTCTCATGCCGTTAAATGTGTGTGCGGCGCTCCGTTAGCGGTATAGCCGCGACCTACGTCAGAAATGCGGACCTACGATCGGCACGTGTTTTTGGTCCGCGAGTTACGGCAAAATCGACCTAAGTCTCATCCTTAGGTCCGGAACCCTGACGTAACTCGAGGGTTCCCTGTATATATATATATATATATATATATATATATATATATATA
>JBBPBX010031659.1:0-34375 GCA_038048925.1 Garcialebias charrua
AGAGTCCTAGGAATGCAGTCCCCGGACATGAATAACCATTGCTGGGACTGTGTCTACTCTCCCAAAAACAAATGTCCACTAAAATACCTGTCAGAAAAATTAGAACGATTTCCAAGTCAGAAAGCTGTTCAACTGTGGTTCAAGAGATGAGGAAAGAGATCCCATCGGTTCTTCTCCTACAGTTTGGTTAGCGTGAGCAGAACCCTGTGGAGAAGACACCAAACGAGTCATTAAGATTCATTTAATATTAACTTCAAGTTAGAACACTATACAGTAACACTGTGTAAAGAGCTATGGTAAAGCTTGACAAGTTGTTTGGCAATACTATTTTAAGCAAGGTCTTACTGATTGCCACCAATATTAATCTACGGTCATCTACACACAGTCCTCAGAATGCAGTCCCTTGACAGGAATAACCATTGCTGGGACTGTGTCTACTCTCCCAAAAACACATGTCGACTAAAATACCTGTCAGAAAATTTAGAACGATTTCCAAGTCAGAAAGTTGTTCACCTATGGTTTAAGAGATGAGGATATTGATCCCATCGGTTCTTCTCCTACAGTTTGGTCAGGGTGAGCAGAAACCTTTAGAGAAGACACCAAACGAGTCATTAAGATTCATTTAATATTAACTTCAAGTTAGAACATATACACTCATATACAGTAACACTGTGTAAAGAGCTATGGTAAAGCTAGACAAGTTGTTTGGCAATACTATTTTAAGCACGGTCCTACTGAATGCCAACAATATTACTTTACAGTCATCTACACATAGTCCTCAGAATGCAGTCCGCGGACAGAAATAACCCTTGCTGGGACTGTGTCTACTCTCCAAAAAACACATGTCCACTAAAATACCTGTCAGAAAAATTAGAACGATTGCCAAGTCAGAAAGCTGTTCACCTGTTGTTCAAGAGATGAGGATAGTGATCATCGGTTCTTCTCCCACTGTTTGGTCAGGGTGAGTAGAAATCTGTGGAGAAGACACCAAACGAGTCATTAAGATGCATTTAATATTAACTTCAAGTTAGAACACTATTACAGTAACACTGTGTAAAGAGCTATGGTAAAGCTAGACAAGTTGTTTGGCAATACTATTTTAAGCACGGTCCTACTGATTGCCAACAATTTTACTCTACGGCCATCTACACATAGTCCTAGGAATGCAGTCCCCGGACATGAATAACCATTGCTGGGACTGTGTCTACTCTCCCAAAAACAAATGTCCACTAAAATACCTGTCAGAAAAATTAGAACGATTTCCAAGTCAGAAAGCTGTTCACCTGTGGTTCAAGAGATGAGGAAAGAGATCCCATCGGTTCTTCTCCTACTGTTTGGTCAGGGTGAGTAGAAATCTGTGGAGAAGACACCAAACGAGTCATTAAGATGCATTTAATATTAACTTCAAGTTAGAACACTATTACAGTAACACTGTGTAAAGAGCTATTGTAAAGCTAGACAAGTTGTTTGGCAATACTATTTTAAGCAAGGTCCTACTGATTGCCAACATTATTACTCTACGGTCATCTACACACAGTCCTCAGTTACAACACTGTGTAAAGAGCTATGGTAAAGCTAGACAAGTTGTTTGGCAATACTATTTTAAGCACGGTCCTACTGATTGCCAACAATTTTACTCTACGGCCATCTACACATAGTCCTAGGAATGCAGTCCCCGGACATGAATAACCATTGCTGGGACTGTGTCTACTCTCCCAAAAACAAATGTCCACTAAAATACCTGTCAGAAAAATTAGAACGATTTCCAAGTCAGAAAGCTGTTCAACTGTGGTTCAAGAGATGAGGAAAGAGATCCCATCGGTTCTTCTCCTACAGTTTGGTTAGCGTGAGCAGAACCCTGTGGAGAAGACACCAAACGAGTCATTAAGATTCATTTAATATTAACTTCAAGTTAGAACACTATACAGTAACACTGTGTAAAGAGCTATGGTAAAGCTTGACAAGTTGTTTGGCAATACTATTTTAAGCAAGGTCTTACTGATTGCCACCAATATTAATCTACGGTCATCTACACACAGTCCTCAGAATGCAGTCCCTTGACAGGAATAACCATTGCTGGGACTGTGTCTACTCTCCAAAAAACACATGTCCACTGATTGCCTGTCAGAAAAATTAGAACGATTGCCAAGTCAGAAAGCTGTTCACCTGTTGTTCAAGAGATGAGGATAGTGATACCATCGGTTCTTCTCCTACTGTTTGGTCAGGGTGAGTAGAAATCTGTGGAGAAGACACCAAACGAGTCATTAAGATGCATTTAATATTAACTTCAAGTTAGAACACTATTACAGTAACACTGTGTAAAGAGCTATTGTAAAGCTAGACAAGTTGTTTGGCAATACTATTTTAAGCAAGGTCCTACTGATTGCCAACAATATTACTCTACGGTCATCTACACACAGTCCTCAGTTACAACACTGTGTAAAGAGCTATGGTAAAGCTAGACAAGTTGTTTGGCAATACTATTTTAAGCACGGTCCTACTGATTGCCAACAATTTTACTCTACGGCCATCTACACATAGTCCTAGGAATGCAGTCCCCGGACATGAATAACCATTGCTGGGACTGTGTCTACTCTCCCAAAAACAAATGTCCACTAAAATACCTGTCAGAAAAATTAGAACGATTTCCAAGTCAGAAAGCTGTTCAACTGTGGTTCAAGAGATGAGGAAAGAGATCCCATCGGTTCTTCTCCTACAGTTTGGTTAGCGTGAGCAGAACCCTGTGGAGAAGACACCAAACGAGTCATTAAGATTCATTTAATATTAACTTCAAGTTAGAACACTATACAGTAACACTGTGTAAAGAGCTATGGTAAAGCTTGACAAGTTGTTTGGCAATACTATTTTAAGCAAGGTCTTACTGATTGCCACCAATATTAATCTACGGTCATCTACACACAGTCCTCAGAATGCAGTCCCTTGACAGGAATAACCATTGCTGGGACTGTGTCTACTCTCCAAAAAACACATGTCCACTGATTGCCTGTCAGAAAAATTAGAACGATTGCCAAGTCAGAAAGCTGTTCACCTGTTGTTCAAGAGATGAGGATAGTGATACCATCGGTTCTTCTCCTACTGTTTGGTCAGGGTGAGTAGAAATCTGTGGAGAAGACACAAAACGAGTCATTAAGATGCATTTAATATTAACTTCAAGTTAGAACACTATTACAGTAACACTGTGTAAAGAGCTATTGTAAAGCTAGACAAGTTGTTTGGCAATACTATTTTAAGCAAGGTCCTACTGATTGCCAACAATATTACTCTACGGTCATCTACACACAGTCCTCAGTTACAACAGTGTAAAGAGCTATGGTAAAGCTAGACAAGTTGTTTGGCAATACTATTTTAAGCAAGGTCCTACTGATTGCCAACAATATTACTCTACGGTCATCTACACACAGTCCTCAGTTACAACACTGTGTAAAGAGCTATGGTAAAGCTAGACAAGTTGTTTGGCAATACTATTTTAAGCACGGTCCTACTGATTGCCAACAATTTTACTCTACGGCCATCTACACATAGTCCTAGGAATGCAGTCCCCGGACATGAATAACCATTGCTGGGACTGTGTCTACTCTCCCAAAAACAAATGTCCACTAAAATACCTGTCAGAAAAATTAGAACGATTTCCAAGTCAGAAAGCTGTTCAACTGTGGTTCAAGAGATGAGGAAAGAGATCCCATCGGTTCTTCTCCTACAGTTTGGTTAGCGTGAGCAGAACCCTGTGGAGAAGACACCAAACGAGTCATTAAGATTCATTTAATATTAACTTCAAGTTAGAACACTATACAGTAACACTGTGTAAAGAGCTATGGTAAAGCTTGACAAGTTGTTTGGCAATACTATTTTAAGCAAGGTCTTACTGATTGCCACCAATATTAATCTACGGTCATCTACACACAGTCCTCAGAATGCAGTCCCTTGACAGGAATAACCATTGCTGGGACTGTGTCTACTCTCCAAAAAACACATGTCCACTGATTGCCTGTCAGAAAAATTAGAACGATTGCCAAGTCAGAAAGCTGTTCACCTGTTGTTCAAGAGATGAGGATAGTGATACCATCGGTTCTTCTCCTACTGTTTGGTCAGGGTGAGTAGAAATCTGTGGAGAAGACACCAAACGAGTCATTAAGATGCATTTAATATTAACTTCAAGTTAGAACACTATTACAGTAACACTGTGTAAAGAGCTATTGTAAAGCTAGACAAGTTGTTTGGCAATACTATTTTAAGCAAGGTCCTACTGATTGCCAACAATATTACTCTACGGTCATCTACACACAGTCCTCAGTTACAACACTGTGTAAAGAGCTATGGTAAAGCTAGACAAGTTGTTTGGCAATACTATTTTAAGCACGGTCCTACTGATTGCCAACAATTTTACTCTACGGCCATCTACACATAGTCCTAGGAATGCAGTCCCCGGACATGAATAACCATTGCTGGGACTGTGTCTACTCTCCCAAAAACAAATGTCCACTAAAATACCTGTCAGAAAAATTAGAACGATTTCCAAGTCAGAAAGCTGTTCAACTGTGGTTCAAGAGATGAGGAAAGAGATCCCATCGGTTCTTCTCCTACAGTTTGGTTAGCGTGAGCAGAACCCTGTGGAGAAGACACCAAACGAGTCATTAAGATTCATTTAATATTAACTTCAAGTTAGAACACTATACAGTAACACTGTGTAAAGAGCTATGGTAAAGCTTGACAAGTTGTTTGGCAATACTATTTTAAGCAAGGTCTTACTGATTGCCACCAATATTAATCTACGGTCATCTACACACAGTCCTCAGAATGCAGTCCCTTGACAGGAATAACCATTGCTGGGACTGTGTCTACTCTCCAAAAAACACATGTCCACTGATTGCCTGTCAGAAAAATTAGAACGATTGCCAAGTCAGAAAGCTGTTCACCTGTTGTTCAAGAGATGAGGATAGTGATACCATCGGTTCTTCTCCTACTGTTTGGTCAGGGTGAGTAGAAATCTGTGGAGAAGACACCAAACGAGTCATTAAGATGCATTTAATATTAACTTCAAGTTAGAACACTATTACAGTAACACTGTGTAAAGAGCTATTGTAAAGCTAGACAAGTTGTTTGGCAATACTATTTTAAGCAAGGTCCTACTGATTGCCAACAATATTACTCTACGGTCATCTACACACAGTCCTCAGTTACAACAGTGTAAAGAGCTATGGTAAAGCTAGACAAGTTGTTTGGCAATACTATTTTAAGCAAGGTCCTACTGATTGCCAACAATATTACTCTACGGTCATCTACACACAGTCCTCAGTTACAACACTGTGTAAAGAGCTATGGTAAAGCTAGACAAGTTGTTTGGCAATACTATTTTAAGCACGGTCCTACTGATTGCCAACAATTTTACTCTACGGCCATCTACACATAGTCCTAGGAATGCAGTCCCCGGACATGAATAACCATTGCTGGGACTGTGTCTACTCTCCCAAAAACAAATGTCCACTAAAATACCTGTCAGAAAAATTAGAACGATTTCCAAGTCAGAAAGCTGTTCAACTGTGGTTCAAGAGATGAGGAAAGAGATCCCATCGGTTCTTCTCCTACAGTTTGGTTAGCGTGAGCAGAACCCTGTGGAGAAGACACCAAACGAGTCATTAAGATTCATTTAATATTAACTTCAAGTTAGAACACTATACAGTAACACTGTGTAAAGAGCTATGGTAAAGCTTGACAAGTTGTTTGGCAATACTATTTTAAGCAAGGTCTTACTGATTGCCACCAATATTAATCTACGGTCATCTACACACAGTCCTCAGAATGCAGTCCCTTGACAGGAATAACCATTGCTGGGACTGTGTCTACTCTCCAAAAAACACATGTCCACTGATTGCCTGTCAGAAAAATTAGAACGATTGCCAAGTCAGAAAGCTGTTCACCTGTTGTTCAAGAGATGAGGATAGTGATACCATCGGTTCTTCTCCTACTGTTTGGTCAGGGTGAGTAGAAATCTGTGGAGAAGACACCAAACGAGTCATTAAGATGCATTTAATATTAACTTCAAGTTAGAACACTATTACAGTAACACTGTGTAAAGAGCTATTGTAAAGCTAGACAAGTTGTTTGGCAATACTATTTTAAGCAAGGTCCTACTGATTGCCAACAATATTACTCTACGGTCATCTACACACAGTCCTCAGTTACAACAGTGTAAAGAGCTATGGTAAAGCTAGACAAGTTGTTTGGCAATACTATTTTAAGCAAGGTCCTACTGATTGCCAACAATATTACTCTACGGTCATCTACACACAGTCCTCAGTTACAACACTGTGTAAAGAGCTATGGTAAAGCTAGACAAGTTGTTTGGCAATACTATTTTAAGCACGGTCCTACTGATTGCCAACAATTTTACTCTACGGCCATCTACACATAGTCCTAGGAATGCAGTCCCCGGACATGAATAACCATTGCTGGGACTGTGTCTACTCTCCCAAAAACAAATGTCCACTAAAATACCTGTCAGAAAAATTAGAACGATTTCCAAGTCAGAAAGCTGTTCAACTGTGGTTCAAGAGATGAGGAAAGAGATCCCATCGGTTCTTCTCCTACAGTTTGGTTAGCGTGAGCAGAACCCTGTGGAGAAGACACCAAACGAGTCATTAAGATTCATTTAATATTAACTTCAAGTTAGAACACTATACAGTAACACTGTGTAAAGAGCTATGGTAAAGCTTGACAAGTTGTTTGGCAATACTATTTTAAGCAAGGTCTTACTGATTGCCACCAATATTAATCTACGGTCATCTACACACAGTCCTCAGAATGCAGTCCCTTGACAGGAATAACCATTGCTGGGACTGTGTCTACTCTCCCAAAAACACATGTCGACTAAAATACCTGTCAGAAAATTTAGAACGATTTCCAAGTCAGAAAGTTGTTCACCTATGGTTTAAGAGATGAGGATATTGATCCCATCGGTTCTTCTCCTACAGTTTGGTCAGGGTGAGCAGAAACCTTTAGAGAAGACACCAAACGAGTCATTAAGATTCATTTAATATTAACTTCAAGTTAGAACATATACACTCATATACAGTAACACTGTGTAAAGAGCTATGGTAAAGCTAGACAAGTTGTTTGGCAATACTATTTTAAGCACGGTCCTACTGAATGCCAACAATATTACTTTACAGTCATCTACACATAGTCCTCAGAATGCAGTCCGCGGACAGAAATAACCCTTGCTGGGACTGTGTCTACTCTCCAAAAAACACATGTCCACTAAAATACCTGTCAGAAAAATTAGAACGATTGCCAAGTCAGAAAGCTGTTCACCTGTTGTTCAAGAGATGAGGATAGTGATCCCATCGGTTCTTCTCCCACTGTTTGGTCAGGGTGAGTAGAAATCTGTGGAGAAGACACCAAACGAGTCATTAAGATGCATTTAATATTAACTTCAAGTTAAAACACTATTACAGTAACACTGTGTAAAGAGCTATGGTAAAGCTAGACAAGTTGTTTGGCAATACTATTTTAAGCACGGTCCTACTGATTGCCAACAATTTTACTCTACGGCCATCTACACATAGTCCTAGGAATGCAGTCCCCGGACATGAATAACCATTGCTGGGACTGTGTCTACTCTCCCAAAAACAAATGTCCACTAAAATACCTGTCAGAAAAATTAGAACGATTTCCAAGTCAGAAAGCTGTTCAACTGTGGTTCAAGAGATGAGGAAAGAGATCCCATCGGTTCTTCTCCTACAGTTTGGTTAGCGTGAGCAGAACCCTGTGGAGAAGACACCAAACGAGTCATTAAGATTCATTTAATATTAACTTCAAGTTAGAACACTATACAGTAACACTGTGTAAAGAGCTATGGTAAAGCTTGACAAGTTGTTTGGCAATACTATTTTAAGCAAGGTCTTACTGATTGCCACCAATATTAATCTACGGTCATCTACACACAGTCCTCAGAATGCAGTCCCTTGACAGGAATAACCATTGCTGGGACTGTGTCTACTCTCCAAAAAACACATGTCCACTGATTGCCTGTCAGAAAAATTAGAACGATTGCCAAGTCAGAAAGCTGTTCACCTGTTGTTCAAGAGATGAGGATAGTGATACCATCGGTTCTTCTCCTACTGTTTGGTCAGGGTGAGTAGAAATCTGTGGAGAAGACACCAAACGAGTCATTAAGATGCATTTAATATTAACTTCAAGTTAGAACACTATTACAGTAACACTGTGTAAAGAGCTATTGTAAAGCTAGACAAGTTGTTTGGCAATACTATTTTAAGCAAGGTCCTACTGATTGCCAACAATATTACTCTACGGTCATCTACACACAGTCCTCAGTTACAACACTGTGTAAAGAGCTATGGTAAAGCTAGACAAGTTGTTTGGCAATACTATTTTAAGCACGGTCCTACTGATTGCCAACAATTTTACTCTACGGCCATCTACACATAGTCCTAGGAATGCAGTCCCCGGACATGAATAACCATTGCTGGGACTGTGTCTACTCTCCCAAAAACAAATGTCCACTAAAATACCTGTCAGAAAAATTAGAACGATTTCCAAGTCAGAAAGCTGTTCAACTGTGGTTCAAGAGATGAGGAAAGAGATCCCATCGGTTCTTCTCCTACAGTTTGGTTAGCGTGAGCAGAACCCTGTGGAGAAGACACCAAACGAGTCATTAAGATTCATTTAATATTAACTTCAAGTTAGAACACTATACAGTAACACTGTGTAAAGAGCTATGGTAAAGCTTGACAAGTTGTTTGGCAATACTATTTTAAGCAAGGTCTTACTGATTGCCACCAATATTAATCTACGGTCATCTACACACAGTCCTCAGAATGCAGTCCCTTGACAGGAATAACCATTGCTGGGACTGTGTCTACTCTCCCAAAAACACATGTCGACTAAAATACCTGTCAGAAAATTTAGAACGATTTCCAAGTCAGAAAGTTGTTCACCTATGGTTTAAGAGATGAGGATATTGATCCCATCGGTTCTTCTCCTACAGTTTGGTCAGGGTGAGCAGAAACCTTTAGAGAAGACACCAAACGAGTCATTAAGATTCATTTAATATTAACTTCAAGTTAGAACATATACACTCATATACAGTAACACTGTGTAAAGAGCTATGGTAAAGCTAGACAAGTTGTTTGGCAATACTATTTTAAGCACGGTCCTACTGAATGCCAACAATATTACTTTACAGTCATCTACACATAGTCCTCAGAATGCAGTCCGCGGACAGAAATAACCCTTGCTGGGACTGTGTCTACTCTCCAAAAAACACATGTCCACTAAAATACCTGTCAGAAAAATTAGAACGATTGCCAAGTCAGAAAGCTGTTCACCTGTTGTTCAAGAGATGAGGATAGTGATCCCATCGGTTCTTCTCCCACTGTTTGGTCAGGGTGAGTAGAAATCTGTGGAGAAGACACCAAACGAGTCATTAAGATGCATTTAATATTAACTTCAAGTTAGAACACTATTACAGTAACACTGTGTAAAGAGCTATGGTAAAGCTAGACAAGTTGTTTGGCAATACTATTTTAAGCACGGTCCTACTGATTGCCAACAATTTTACTCTACGGCCATCTACACATAGTCCTAGGAATGCAGTCCCCGGACATGAATAACCATTGCTGGGACTGTGTCTACTCTCCCAAAAACAAATGTCCACTAAAATACCTGTCAGAAAAATTAGAACGATTTCCAAGTCAGAAAGCTGTTCAACTGTGGTTCAAGAGATGAGGAAAGAGATCCCATCGGTTCTTCTCCTACAGTTTGGTTAGCGTGAGCAGAACCCTGTGGAGAAGACACCAAACGAGTCATTAAGATTCATTTAATATTAACTTCAAGTTAGAACACTATACAGTAACACTGTGTAAAGAGCTATGGTAAAGCTTGACAAGTTGTTTGGCAATACTATTTTAAGCAAGGTCTTACTGATTGCCACCAATATTAATCTACGGTCATCTACACACAGTCCTCAGAATGCAGTCCCTTGACAGGAATAACCATTGCTGGGACTGTGTCTACTCTCCAAAAAACACATGTCCACTGATTGCCTGTCAGAAAAATTAGAACGATTGCCAAGTCAGAAAGCTGTTCACCTGTTGTTCAAGAGATGAGGATAGTGATACCATCGGTTCTTCTCCTACTGTTTGGTCAGGGTGAGTAGAAATCTGTGGAGAAGACACCAAACGAGTCATTAAGATGCATTTAATATTAACTTCAAGTTAGAACACTATTACAGTAACACTGTGTAAAGAGCTATTGTAAAGCTAGACAAGTTGTTTGGCAATACTATTTTAAGCAAGGTCCTACTGATTGCCAACAATATTACTCTACGGTCATCTACACACAGTCCTCAGTTACAACACTGTGTAAAGAGCTATGGTAAAGCTAGACAAGTTGTTTGGCAATACTATTTTAAGCAAGGTCCTACTGATTGCCAACAATATTACTCTACGGTCATCTACACACAGTCCTCAGTTACAACACTGTGTAAAGAGCTATGGTAAAGCTAGACAAGTTGTTTGGCAATACTATTTTAAGCACGGTCCTACTGATTGCCAACAATTTTACTCTACGGCCATCTACACATAGTCCTAGGAATGCAGTCCCCGGACATGAATAACCATTGCTGGGACTGTGTCTACTCTCCCAAAAACAAATGTCCACTAATATACCTGTCAGAAAAATTAGAACGATTGCCAAGTCAGAAAGCTGTTCACCTGTTGTTCAAGAGATGAGGATAGTGATACCATCGGTTCTTCTCCTACTGTTTGGTCAGGGTGAGTAGAAATCTGTGGAGAAGACACCAAACGAGTCATTAAGATGCATTTAATATTAACTTCAAGTTAGAACACTATTACAGTAACACTGTGTAAAGAGCTATTGTAAAGCTAGACAAGTTGTTTGGCAATACTATTTTAAGCAAGGTCCTACTGATTGCCAACAATATTACTCTACGGTCATCTACACACAGTCCTCAGTTACAACACTGTGTAAAGAGCTATGGTAAAGCTAGACAAGTTGTTTGGCAATACTATTTTAAGCACGGTCCTACTGATTGCCAACAATTTTACTCTACGGCCATCTACACATAGTCCTAGGAATGCAGTCCCCGGACATGAATAACCATTGCTGGGACTGTGTCTACTCTCCCAAAAACAAATGTCCACTAAAATACCTGTCAGAAAAATTAGAACGATTTCCAAGTCAGAAAGCTGTTCAACTGTGGTTCAAGAGATGAGGAAAGAGATCCCATCGGTTCTTCTCCTACAGTTTGGTTAGCGTGAGCAGAACCCTGTGGAGAAGACACCAAACGAGTCATTAAGATTCATTTAATATTAACTTCAAGTTAGAACACTATACAGTAACACTGTGTAAAGAGCTATGGTAAAGCTTGACAAGTTGTTTGGCAATACTATTTTAAGCAAGGTCTTACTGATTGCCACCAATATTAATCTACGGTCATCTACACACAGTCCTCAGAATGCAGTCCCTTGACAGGAATAACCATTGCTGGGACTGTGTCTACTCTCCAAAAAACACATGTCCACTGATTGCCTGTCAGAAAAATTAGAACGATTGCCAAGTCAGAAAGCTGTTCACCTGTTGTTCAAGAGATGAGGATAGTGATACCATCGGTTCTTCTCCTACTGTTTGGTCAGGGTGAGTAGAAATCTGTGGAGAAGACACCAAACGAGTCATTAAGATGCATTTAATATTAACTTCAAGTTAGAACACTATTACAGTAACACTGTGTAAAGAGCTATTGTAAAGCTAGACAAGTTGTTTGGCAATACTATTTTAAGCAAGGTCCTACTGATTGCCAACAATATTACTCTACGGTCATCTACACACAGTCCTCAGTTACAACACTGTGTAAAGAGCTATGGTAAAGCTAGACAAGTTGTTTGGCAATACTATTTTAAGCACGGTCCTACTGATTGCCAACAATTTTACTCTACGGCCATCTACACATAGTCCTAGGAATGCAGTCCCCGGACATGAATAACCATTGCTGGGACTGTGTCTACTCTCCCAAAAACAAATGTCCACTAAAATACCTGTCAGAAAAATTAGAACGATTTCCAAGTCAGAAAGCTGTTCAACTGTGGTTCAAGAGATGAGGAAAGAGATCCCATCGGTTCTTCTCCTACAGTTTGGTTAGCGTGAGCAGAACCCTGTGGAGAAGACACCAAACGAGTCATTAAGATTCATTTAATATTAACTTCAAGTTAGAACACTATACAGTAACACTGTGTAAAGAGCTATGGTAAAGCTTGACAAGTTGTTTGGCAATACTATTTTAAGCAAGGTCTTACTGATTGCCACCAATATTAATCTACGGTCATCTACACACAGTCCTCAGAATGCAGTCCCTTGACAGGAATAACCATTGCTGGGACTGTGTCTACTCTCCAAAAAACACATGTCCACTAAATACCTGTCAGAAAAATTAGAACGATTGCCAAGTCAGAAAGCTGTTCACCTATGGTTCAAGAGATGAGGATAGTGATACCATCGGTTCTTCTCCTACAGTTTGGTCAGGGTGAGCAGAAACCTGTAGAGAAGACACAAAACGAGTCATTAAGATGCATTTAATATTAACTTCAAGTTAGAACACTATTACAGTAACACTGTGTAAAGAGCTATTGTAAAGCTAGACAAGTTGTTTGGCAATACTATTTTAAGCAAGGTCCTACTGATTGCCAACAATATTACTCTACGGTCATCTACACACAGTCCTCAGTTACAACAGTGTAAAGAGCTATGGTAAAGCTAGACAAGTTGTTTGGCAATACTATTTTAAGCAAGGTCCTACTGATTGCCAACAATATTACTCTACGGTCATCTACACACAGTCCTCAGTTACAACACTGTGTAAAGAGCTATGGTAAAGCTAGACAAGTTGTTTGGCAATACTATTTTAAGCACGGTCCTACTGATTGCCAACAATTTTACTCTACGGCCATCTACACATAGTCCTAGGAATGCAGTCCCCGGACATGAATAACCATTGCTGGGACTGTGTCTACTCTCCCAAAAACAAATGTCCACTAAAATACCTGTCAGAAAAATTAGAACGATTTCCAAGTCAGAAAGCTGTTCAACTGTGGTTCAAGAGATGAGGAAAGAGATCCCATCGGTTCTTCTCCTACAGTTTGGTTAGCGTGAGCAGAACCCTGTGGAGAAGACACCAAACGAGTCATTAAGATTCATTTAATATTAACTTCAAGTTAGAACACTATACAGTAACACTGTGTAAAGAGCTATGGTAAAGCTTGACAAGTTGTTTGGCAATACTATTTTAAGCAAGGTCTTACTGATTGCCACCAATATTAATCTACGGTCATCTACACACAGTCCTCAGAATGCAGTCCCTTGACAGGAATAACCATTGCTGGGACTGTGTCTACTCTCCCAAAAACACATGTCGACTAAAATACCTGTCAGAAAATTTAGAACGATTTCCAAGTCAGAAAGTTGTTCACCTATGGTTTAAGAGATGAGGATATTGATCCCATCGGTTCTTCTCCTACAGTTTGGTCAGGGTGAGCAGAAACCTTTAGAGAAGACACCAAACGAGTCATTAAGATTCATTTAATATTAACTTCAAGTTAGAACATATACACTCATATACAGTAACACTGTGTAAAGAGCTATGGTAAAGCTAGACAAGTTGTTTGGCAATACTATTTTAAGCACGGTCCTACTGAATGCCAACAATATTACTTTACAGTCATCTACACATAGTCCTCAGAATGCAGTCCGCGGACAGAAATAACCCTTGCTGGGACTGTGTCTACTCTCCAAAAAACACATGTCCACTAAAATACCTGTCAGAAAAATTAGAACGATTGCCAAGTCAGAAAGCTGTTCACCTGTTGTTCAAGAGATGAGGATAGTGATCCCATCGGTTCTTCTCCCACTGTTTGGTCAGGGTGAGTAGAAATCTGTGGAGAAGACACCAAACGAGTCATTAAGATGCATTTAATATTAACTTCAAGTTAGAACACTATTACAGTAACACTGTGTAAAGAGCTATGGTAAAGCTAGACAAGTTGTTTGGCAATACTATTTTAAGCACGGTCCTACTGATTGCCAACAATTTTACTCTACGGCCATCTACACATAGTCCTAGGAATGCAGTCCCCGGACATGAATAACCATTGCTGGGACTGTGTCTACTCTCCCAAAAACAAATGTCCACTAAAATACCTGTCAGAAAAATTAGAACGATTTCCAAGTCAGAAAGCTGTTCAACTGTGGTTCAAGAGATGAGGAAAGAGATCCCATCGGTTCTTCTCCTACAGTTTGGTTAGCGTGAGCAGAACCCTGTGGAGAAGACACCAAACGAGTCATTAAGATTCATTTAATATTAACTTCAAGTTAGAACACTATACAGTAACACTGTGTAAAGAGCTATGGTAAAGCTTGACAAGTTGTTTGGCAATACTATTTTAAGCAAGGTCTTACTGATTGCCACCAATATTAATCTACGGTCATCTACACACAGTCCTCAGAATGCAGTCCCTTGACAGGAATAACCATTGCTGGGACTGTGTCTACTCTCCAAAAAACACATGTCCACTGATTGCCTGTCAGAAAAATTAGAACGATTGCCAAGTCAGAAAGCTGTTCACCTGTTGTTCAAGAGATGAGGATAGTGATACCATCGGTTCTTCTCCTACTGTTTGGTCAGGGTGAGTAGAAATCTGTGGAGAAGACACCAAACGAGTCATTAAGATGCATTTAATATTAACTTCAAGTTAGAACACTATTACAGTAACACTGTGTAAAGAGCTATTGTAAAGCTAGACAAGTTGTTTGGCAATACTATTTTAAGCAAGGTCCTACTGATTGCCAACAATATTACTCTACGGTCATCTACACACAGTCCTCAGTTACAACACTGTGTAAAGAGCTATGGTAAAGCTAGACAAGTTGTTTGGCAATACTATTTTAAGCACGGTCCTACTGATTGCCAACAATTTTACTCTACGGCCATCTACACATAGTCCTAGGAATGCAGTCCCCGGACATGAATAACCATTGCTGGGACTGTGTCTACTCTCCCAAAAACAAATGTCCACTAAAATACCTGTCAGAAAAATTAGAACGATTTCCAAGTCAGAAAGCTGTTCAACTGTGGTTCAAGAGATGAGGAAAGAGATCCCATCGGTTCTTCTCCTACAGTTTGGTTAGCGTGAGCAGAACCCTGTGGAGAAGACACCAAACGAGTCATTAAGATTCATTTAATATTAACTTCAAGTTAGAACACTATACAGTAACACTGTGTAAAGAGCTATGGTAAAGCTTGACAAGTTGTTTGGCAATACTATTTTAAGCAAGGTCTTACTGATTGCCACCAATATTAATCTACGGTCATCTACACACAGTCCTCAGAATGCAGTCCCTTGACAGGAATAACCATTGCTGGGACTGTGTCTACTCTCCAAAAAACACATGTCCACTGATTGCCTGTCAGAAAAATTAGAACGATTGCCAAGTCAGAAAGCTGTTCACCTGTTGTTCAAGAGATGAGGATAGTGATACCATCGGTTCTTCTCCTACTGTTTGGTCAGGGTGAGTAGAAATCTGTGGAGAAGACACCAAACGAGTCATTAAGATGCATTTAATATTAACTTCAAGTTAGAACACTATTACAGTAACACTGTGTAAAGAGCTATTGTAAAGCTAGACAAGTTGTTTGGCAATACTATTTTAAGCAAGGTCCTACTGATTGCCAACAATATTACTCTACGGTCATCTACACACAGTCCTCAGTTACAACACTGTGTAAAGAGCTATGGTAAAGCTAGACAAGTTGTTTGGCAATACTATTTTAAGCACGGTCCTACTGATTGCCAACAATTTTACTCTACGGCCATCTACACATAGTCCTAGGAATGCAGTCCCCGGACATGAATAACCATTGCTGGGACTGTGTCTACTCTCCCAAAAACAAATGTCCACTAAAATACCTGTCAGAAAAATTAGAACGATTTCCAAGTCAGAAAGCTGTTCAACTGTGGTTCAAGAGATGAGGAAAGAGATCCCATCGGTTCTTCTCCTACAGTTTGGTTAGCGTGAGCAGAACCCTGTGGAGAAGACACCAAACGAGTCATTAAGATTCATTTAATATTAACTTCAAGTTAGAACACTATACAGTAACACTGTGTAAAGAGCTATGGTAAAGCTTGACAAGTTGTTTGGCAATACTATTTTAAGCAAGGTCTTACTGATTGCCACCAATATTAATCTACGGTCATCTACACACAGTCCTCAGAATGCAGTCCCTTGACAGGAATAACCATTGCTGGGACTGTGTCTACTCTCCCAAAAACACGTCGACTAAAATACCTGTCAGAAAATTTAGAACGATTTCCAAGTCAGAAAGTTGTTCACCTATGGTTTAAGAGATGAGGATATTGATCCCATCGGTTCTTCTCCTACAGTTTGGTCAGGGTGAGCAGAAACCTTTAGAGAAGACACCAAACGAGTCATTAAGATTCATTTAATATTAACTTCAAGTTAGAACATATACACTCATATACAGTAACACTGTGTAAAGAGCTATGGTAAAGCTAGACAAGTTGTTTGGCAATACTATTTTAAGCACGGTCCTACTGAATGCCAACAATATTACTTTACAGTCATCTACACATAGTCCTCAGAATGCAGTCCGCGGACAGAAATAACCCTTGCTGGGACTGTGTCTACTCTCCAAAAAACACATGTCCACTAAAATACCTGTCAGAAAAATTAGAACGATTGCCAAGTCAGAAAGCTGTTCACCTGTTGTTCAAGAGATGAGGATAGTGATCCCATCGGTTCTTCTCCCAGTGTTTGGTCAGGGTGAGTAGAAATCTGTGGAGAAGACACCAAACGAGTCATTAAGATGCATTTAATATTAACTTCAAGTTAGAACACTATTACAGTAACACTGTGTAAAGAGCTATGGTAAAGCTTGACAAGTTGTTTGGCAATACTATTTTAAGCAAGGTCTTACTGATTGCCACCAATATTAATCTACGGTCATCTACACACAGTCCTCAGAATGCAGTCCCTTGACAGGAATAACCATTGCTGGGACTGTGTCTACTCTCCAAAAAACACATGTCCACTGATTGCCTGTCAGAAAAATTAGAACGATTGCCAAGTCAGAAAGCTGTTCACCTGTTGTTCAAGAGATGAGGATAGTGATACCATCGGTTCTTCTCCTACTGTTTGGTCAGGGTGAGTAGAAATCTGTGGAGAAGACACCAAACGAGTCATTAAGATGCATTTAATATTAACTTCAAGTTAGAACACTATTACAGTAACACTGTGTAAAGAGCTATTGTAAAGCTAGACAAGTTGTTTGGCAATACTATTTTAAGCAAGGTCCTACTGATTGCCAACAATATTACTCTACGGTCATCTACACACAGTCCTCAGTTACAACACTGTGTAAAGAGCTATGGTAAAGCTAGACAAGTTGTTTGGCAATACTATTTTAAGCACGGTCCTACTGATTGCCAACAATTTTACTCTACGGCCATCTACACATAGTCCTAGGAATGCAGTCCCCGGACATGAATAACCATTGCTGGGACTGTGTCTACTCTCCCAAAAACAAATGTCCACTAAAATACCTGTCAGAAAAATTAGAACGATTTCCAAGTCAGAAAGCTGTTCAACTGTGGTTCAAGAGATGAGGAAAGAGATCCCATCGGTTCTTCTCCTACAGTTTGGTTAGCGTGAGCAGAACCCTGTGGAGAAGACACCAAACGAGTCATTAAGATTCATTTAATATTAACTTCAAGTTAGAACACTATACAGTAACACTGTGTAAAAAAAGCTATGGTAAAGCTAGACAAGTTGTTTGGTAATACTATTTTAAGCAAGGTCCTACTGATTGCCAACAATATTAATCTAATCTGGGACTGTGTCTACTCTCCCAAAAACACATGTCGACTAAAATACCTGTCAGAAAATTTAGAACTATTTCCAAGTCAGAAAGCTGTTCACCTGTGGTTTAAGAGATGAGGATATTGATCCCATCGGTTCTTCTCCTACAGTTTGGTCAGGGTGAGCAGAAACCTTTAGAGAAGACACCAAATGAGTCATTAAGATTCATTTAATATTAACTTCAAGTTAGAACACAGTAACACTGTGTAAAGAGCTATTGGTAAAGCTAGACAAGTTGTTTGGCAATACTATTTTAAGCAAGGTCCTACTGATTGCCAACAATATTACTCTACGGTCATCTACACACAGTCCTCAGTTACAACACTGTGTAAAGAGCTATGGTAAAGCTAGACAAGTTGTTTGGCAATACTATTTTAAGCACGGTCCTACTGATTGCCAACAATTTTACTCTACGGCCATCTACACATAGTCCTAGGAATGCAGTCCCCGGACATGAATAACCATTGCTGGGACTGTGTCTACTCTCCCAAAAACAAATGTCCACTAAAATACCTGTCAGAAAAATTAGAACGATTTCCAAGTCAGAAAGCTGTTCAACTGTGGTTCAAGAGATGAGGAAAGAGATCCCATCGGTTCTTCTCCTACAGTTTGGTTAGCGTGAGCAGAACCCTGTGGAGAAGACACCAAACGAGTCATTAAGATTCATTTAATATTAACTTCAAGTTAGAACACTATACAGTAACACTGTGTAAAGAGCTATGGTAAAGCTTGACAAGTTGTTTGGCAATACTATTTTAAGCAAGGTCTTACTGATTGCCACCAATATTAATCTACGGTCATCTACACACAGTCCTCAGAATGCAGTCCCTTGACAGGAATAACCATTGCTGGGACTGTGTCTACTCTCCAAAAAACACATGTCCACTGATTGCCTGTCAGAAAAATTAGAACGATTGCCAAGTCAGAAAGCTGTTCACCTGTTGTTCAAGAGATGAGGATAGTGATACCATCGGTTCTTCTCCTACTGTTTGGTCAGGGTGAGTAGAAATCTGTGGAGAAGACACCAAACGAGTCATTAAGATGCATTTAATATTAACTTCAAGTTAGAACACTATTACAGTAACACTGTGTAAAGAGCTATTGTAAAGCTAGACAAGTTGTTTGGCAATACTATTTTAAGCAAGGTCCTACTGATTGCCAACAATATTACTCTACGGTCATCTACACACAGTCCTCAGTTACAACACTGTGTAAAGAGCTATGGTAAAGCTAGACAAGTTGTTTGGCAATACTATTTTAAGCACGGTCCTACTGATTGCCAACAATTTTACTCTACGGCCATCTACACATAGTCCTAGGAATGCAGTCCCCGGACATGAATAACCATTGCTGGGACTGTGTCTACTCTCCCAAAAACAAATGTCCACTAAAATACCTGTCAGAAAAATTAGAACGATTTCCAAGTCAGAAAGCTGTTCAACTGTGGTTCAAGAGATGAGGAAAGAGATCCCATCGGTTCTTCTCCTACAGTTTGGTTAGCGTGAGCAGAACCCTGTGGAGAAGACACCAAACGAGTCATTAAGATTCATTTAATATTAACTTCAAGTTAGAACACTATACAGTAACACTGTGTAAAGAGCTATGGTAAAGCTTGACAAGTTGTTTGGCAATACTATTTTAAGCAAGGTCTTACTGATTGCCACCAATATTAATCTACGGTCATCTACACACAGTCCTCAGAATGCAGTCCCTTGACAGGAATAACCATTGCTGGGACTGTGTCTACTCTCCAAAAAACACATGTCCACTGATTGCCTGTCAGAAAAATTAGAACGATTGCCAAGTCAGAAAGCTGTTCACCTGTTGTTCAAGAGATGAGGATAGTGATACCATCGGTTCTTCTCCTACTGTTTGGTCAGGGTGAGTAGAAATCTGTGGAGAAGACACCAAACGAGTCATTAAGATGCATTTAATATTAACTTCAAGTTAGAACACTATTACAGTAACACTGTGTAAAGAGCTATTGTAAAGCTAGACAAGTTGTTTGGCAATACTATTTTAAGCAAGGTCCTACTGATTGCCAACAATATTACTCTACGGTCATCTACACACAGTCCTCAGTTACAACACTGTGTAAAGAGCTATGGTAAAGCTAGACAAGTTGTTTGGCAATACTATTTTAAGCACGGTCCTACTGATTGCCAACAATTTTACTCTACGGCCATCTACACATAGTCCTAGGAATGCAGTCCCCGGACATGAATAACCATTGCTGGGACTGTGTCTACTCTCCCAAAAACAAATGTCCACTAAAATACCTGTCAGAAAAATTAGAACGATTTCCAAGTCAGAAAGCTGTTCAACTGTGGTTCAAGAGATGAGGAAAGAGATCCCATCGGTTCTTCTCCTACAGTTTGGTTAGCGTGAGCAGAACCCTGTGGAGAAGACACCAAACGAGTCATTAAGATTCATTTAATATTAACTTCAAGTTAGAACACTATACAGTAACACTGTGTAAAGAGCTATGGTAAAGCTTGACAAGTTGTTTGGCAATACTATTTTAAGCAAGGTCTTACTGATTGCCACCAATATTAATCTACGGTCATCTACACACAGTCCTCAGAATGCAGTCCCTTGACAGGAATAACCATTGCTGGGACTGTGTCTACTCTCCCAAAAACACATGTCGACTAAAATACCTGTCAGAAAATTTAGAACGATTTCCAAGTCAGAAAGTTGTTCACCTATGGTTTAAGAGATGAGGATATTGATCCCATCGGTTCTTCTCCTACAGTTTGGTCAGGGTGAGCAGAAACNAGCAAACGAGTCATTAAGATTCATTTAATATTAACTT
The DNA here is from genome assembly GCA_038048925.1 of Garcialebias charrua. Classification (NCBI taxonomy): domain Eukaryota; kingdom Metazoa; phylum Chordata; class Actinopteri; order Cyprinodontiformes; family Rivulidae; genus Garcialebias; species Garcialebias charrua. The sequence goes on from JBBPBX010031659.1 coordinate 20,798, forward strand.
CAAGTTAGAACACATATACACTCATATACAGTAACACTGTGTAAAGAGCTATGGTAAAGCTAGACAAGTTGTTTGGCAATACTATTTTAAGCACGGTCCTACTGAATGCCAACAATATTACTTTACAGTCATCTACACATAGTCCTCAGAATGCAGTCCGCGGACAGGAATAACCCTTGCTGGGACTGTGTCTACTCTCCCAAAAACCAATTCCACTAAAATACCTGTCAGACAAATTAGAAAGATTTCCAAGAGATGAGGATAGTGATCCCATCGGTTCTTCTCCTATAGTTTGGTTAGGGTGAGCAGAAACCTGTGGAGAAGACACCAAACGAGTCATTAAGATACATTTAATATTAACTTCAAGTTAGAACACCATACAGTAACACTGTGTAAAGAGCTATGGTAAAGCTAGACAAGTTGTTTGACAATAATATTTTAAGCAAGGTCCTACTGATTGCCAAAAATATTACTCTACGGTCATCTACACACAGTCCTCAGAATGCAGTCCCATGACAGGAATAACCATTGCTGGGACTGTGTCTACTCTCCAAAAAACACATGTCAACTAAAATACCTGTCAGAAAAATTAGAACGATTGCCAAGTCAGAGAGCTGTTCACCTGTTGTTCAAGAGATGAGGATAGTGATCCCATCGGTTCTTCTCCTACTGTTTGGTCAGGGTGAGTAGAAATCTGTGGAGAAGACACCAAACGAGTCATTAAGATGCATTTAATATTAACTTCAAGTTAGAACACTATTACAGTAACACTGTGTAAAGAGCTATGGTAAAGCTAGACAAGTTGTTTGGCTATACTATTTTAAGCAATGTCCTACTGATTGCCAACAACTCCACGGTCATCTACACACAGTCCTCAGAATGCAGTCCCACGACAGGAATAACCATTGCTGGGACTGTGTCTACTCTCCCAAAAACACATGAGATGAGGATATTGATCCCATCGGTTCTTCTCCTACAGTTTGGTCAGGGTGAGCAGAAACCTTTAGAGAAGACACTAAACGAGTCATTAAGATTCATTTAATATTAACTTCAAGTTAGAACACTATTTAGTAACACTGTGTAAAGAGCTATGGTAAAGCTAGACAAGTTGTTTGGCAATACTATTTAAGCAAGGCCCTACTGATTGCCAACAATATTACTCTACAGTAATCTACACACAGTCCTCAGAATGCAGTCCCCTGACAGGAATAACCATTGCTGGGACTGTGTCTACACTCCCAAAAACAAATGTCCACTAAAATACCTGTCAGAAAAATTAGATCGATTTCCAAGTCAGAAAGCTGTTCAACTGTGGTTCAAGAGATGAGGAAAGAGATCCCATCGGTTCTTCTCCTACAGTGAGGGTCAGGGTGAGCAGAAACCTGTGGTTAAGACACCAAACGAGTTATTAAGATTCATTTATTATTAACCAAGTTAGAACACTATAGAATAACACTGTGTAAAGATCTATGGTAAAGCTAAACAAGTTGTTTGACAATACTATTTTAAGCAAGGTCCTACTGATTGCCAACAATATTAATCTAATCTGGGACTGTGTCTGTGTAAAGAGCTATGGTAAAGCTAGACAAGTTGTTTGGCAATAATATTTTAAGCACGGTCCTACTGATTGCCAACAATTTTACTCTACGGCCATCTACACATAGTCCTAGGAATGCAGTCCCCGGACATGAATAACCATTGCTGGGACTGTGTCTACTCTCCCAAAAACCAATTCCACTAAAATACCTGTCAGACAAATTAGAAAGATTTCCAAGAGATGAGGATAGTGATCCCATCGGTTCTTCTCCTACAGTTAGGTCAGTGTGAGTAGAAACTTTTAGAGAAGACACCAAACGAGTCATTAAGATTCATTTAATATTAACTTCAAGTTAGAACACTATACAGTAACACTGTGTAAAGAGCTATGGTAAAGCTAGACAAGTTGTTTGGCAATACTATTTTAAGCAAGTACTGATTGCCAAAAATATTACTCAACGGTCATCTACACACTGTCCTCAGAATGCAGTCCCATGACAGGAATAACCATTGCTGGGACTGTGTCTACTCTCCCAAAAACACATGTCCACTAATATACCTGTCAGAAAAATTAGAACGATTGCCAAGTCAGAAAGCTGTTCACCTGTTGTTCAAGAGATGAGGATAGTGATCCCATCGGTTCTTCTCCTACAGTTTGGTTAGCGTGAGCAGAACCCTGTGGAGAAGACACCAAACGAGTCATTAAGATTCATTTAATATTAACTTCAAGTTAGAACACTATACAGTAACACTGTGTAAAGAGCTATGGTAAAGCTTGACAAGTTGTTTGGCAATACTATTTTAAGCAAGGTCTTACAGATTGCCACCAATATTAATCTACGGTCATCTACACACAGTCCTCAGAATGCAGTCCCTTGAAAGAAATAACCATTGCTGGGACTGTGTCTACTCTCCAAAAAACACATGTCCACTGATTGCCTGTCAGAAAAATTAGAACGATTGCCAAGTCAGAAAGCTGTTCACCTGTTGTTCAAGAGATGAGGATAGTGATACCATCGGTTCTTCTCCTACTGTTTGGTAAGGGTGAGTAGAAATCTGTGGAGAAGACACCAAACGAGTCATTAAGATGCATTTAATATTAACTTCAAGTTAGAACACTATTACAGTAACACTGTGTAAAGAGCTATGGTAAAGCTAGACAAGTTGTTTGGCAATACTATTTTAAGCAAGGTCCTACTGATTGCCAACAATATTACTCTACGGTCATCTACACACAGTCCTCAGAATGCAGTCCCACGACAGGAATAACCATTGCTGGGACTGTGTCTACTCTCCCAAAAACACATGAGATGAGGATATTGATCCCATTGGTTCTTCTCCTACAGTATGGTCAGGGTGAGCAGAAACCTTTAGAGAAGACACTAAACAAGTCATTAAGATTCATTTAATATTAACTTCAAGTTAGAACACTATTTTAGTAACACTGTGTAAAGAGCTATGGTAAAGCTTGACAAGTTGTTTGGCAATACTATTTAAGCAAGGCCCTACTGATTGCCAGCAATATTACTCTAAAGTAATCTACACACAGTCCTAGGAATGCAGTCCCCGGACATGAATAACCATTGCTGGGACTGTGTCTACTCTCCCAAAAACAAATGTCCACTAAAATACCTGTCAGAAAAATTAGAACGATTTCCAAGTCAGAAAGCTGTTCAACTGTGGTTCAAGAGATGAGGAAAGAGATCCCATCGGTTCTTCTCCTACAGTTTGGTCAGGGTGAGCAGAAACCTTTAGAGAAGACACCAAACGAGTCATTAAGATTCATTTAATATTAACTTCAAGTTAGAACATATACACTCATATACAGTAACACTGTGTAAAGAGCTATGGTAAAGCTAGACAAGTTGTTTGGCAATACTATTTTAAGCACGGTCCTACTGAATGCCAACAATATTACTTTACAGTCATCTACACATAGTCCTCAGAATGCAGTCCGCGGACAGGAATAACCCTTGCTGGGACTGTGTCTACTCTCCCAAAAACCAATTCCACTAAAATATCTGTCAGACAAATTAGAAAGATTTCCAAGAGATGAGGATAGTGATCCCATCGGTTCTTCTCCTACAGTTAGGTCAGTGTGAGTAGAAACTTTTAGAGAAGACACCAAACGAGTCATTAAGATTCATTTAATATTAACTTCAAGTTAGAACACTATACAGTAACACTGTGTAAAGAGCTATGGTAAAGCTAGACAAGTTGTTTGGCAATAATATTTTAAGCAAGGTCCTACTGATTGCCACCAATATTAATCTACGGTCATCTACACACAGTCCTCAGAATGCAGTCCCCTGACAGGAATAACCATTGCTGGGACTGTGTCTACTCTCCAAAAAACACATGTCCACTAAAATACCTGTCAGAAAAATTAGAACGATTGCCAAGTCAGAAAGCTGTTCACCTGTTGTTCAAGAGATGAGGATAGTGATCCCATCGGTTCTTCTCCCACTGTTTGGTCAGTGTGAGTAGAAATCTGTGGAGAAGACACCAAACGAGTCATTAAGATGCATTTAATATTAACTTCAAGTTAGAGCACTATTACAGTAACACTGTGTAAAAAGCTATGGTAAAGCTAGACAAATTGTTTGGCAATACTATTTTAAGCAAGGCCCTACTGATTGCAAACAATATTACTCTACAGTAATCTACACACAGTCCTCATAATGCAGTCCCCTGACAGGAATAACCATTGCTGGGACTGTGTCTACACTCCCAAAAACAAATGTCCACTAAAATACCTGTCAGAAAAATTAGATCGATTTCCAAGTCAGAAAGCTGTTCAACTGTGGTTCAAGAGATGAGGAAAGAGATCCCATTGGTTCTTCTCCTACAGTGAGGGTCAGGGTGAGCAGAAACCTGTGGTTAAGACACCAAACGAGTTATTAAGATTCATTTATTATTAACCAAGTTAGAACACTATAGAATAACACTGTGTAAAGAGCTATGGTAAAGCTAAACAAGTTGTTTGACAATACTATTTTAAGCAAGGTCCTACTGATTGCCAACAATATTAATCTAATCTGGGACTGTGTCTACTCTCCCAAAAACACATGTCGACTAAAATACCTGTCAGAAAATTTAGAACAATTTCCAATTCAGAAAGCTGTTCACCTGTGGTTTAAGAGATGAGGATATTGATCCCATCGGTTCTTCTCCTACAGTTTGGTCAGGGTGAGCAGAAACCTTTAGAGAAGACACCAAACGAGTCATTAAGATGCATTTAATATTAAATTCAAGTTAGAACACTATTTAGTAACACTGTGTAAAGAGCTATGGTAAAGCTAGACAAGTTGTTTGGCAATACTATTTAAGCAAGGCCCTACTGATTGCCAACAATATTACTCTACAGTAATCTACACACAGTCCTCAGAATGCAGTCCCCTGACAGGAATAACCATTGCTGGGACTGTGTCTACTCTCCCAAAAACACATGTCGACTAAAATACCTGTCAGAAAATTTAGAACGATTTCCAAGTCAGAAAGTTGTTCACCTATGGTTTAAGAGATGAGGATATTGATCCCATCGGTTCTTCTCCTACAGTTTGGTCAGGGTGAGCAGAAACCTTTAGAGAAGACACCAAACGAGTCATTAAGATTCATTTAATATTAACTTCAAGTTAGAACATATACACTCATATACAGTAACACTGTGTAAAGAGCTATGGTAAAGCTAGACAAGTTGTTTGGCAATACTATTTTAAGCACGGTCCTACTGAATGCCAACAATATTACTTTACAGTCATCTACACATAGTCCTCAGAATGCAGTCCGCGGACAGGAATAACCCTTGCTGGGACTGTGTCTACTCTCCCAAAAACCAATTCCACTAAAATATCTGTCAGACAAATTAGAAAGATTTCCAAGAGATGAGGATAGTGATCCCATCGGTTCTTCTCCTACAGTTAGGTCAGTGTGAGTAGAAACTTTTAGAGAAGACACCAAACGAGTCATTAAGATTCATTTAATATTAACTTCAAGTTAGAACACTATACAGTAACACTGTGTAAAGAGCTATGGTAAAGCTAGACAAGTTGTTTGGCAATACTATTTTAAGCAAGGTCCTACTGATTGCCAACAATATTACTCTACGGTCATCTACACACAGTCCTCAGAATGCAGTCCCCTGACAGGAATAACCATTGCTGGGACTGTGTCTACTCTCCCAAAAACACATGTCCACTAAAATACCTGTCAGAAAAATTAGAACGATTGCCAAGTCAGAAAGCTGTTCACCTGTTGTTCAAGAGATGAGGATAGTGATCCCATCGGTTCTTCTCCTACCATGTTTGGTTAGCGTGAGCAGAAACCTGTGGAGAAGACACCAAACGAGTCATTAAGATGCATTTAATATTAACTTCAAGTTAGAACACTATACAGTAACACTGTGTAAAGAGCTATGGTAAAGCCAGACAAGTTGTTTGGCAATACTATTTAAGCAAGGCCCTACTGATTGCCAACAATATTACTCTACAGTAATCTACACACAGTCCTCAGAATGCAGTCCCCTGACAGGAATAACCATTGCTGGGACTGTGTCTACACTCCCAAAAACAAATGTCCACTAAAATACCTGTCAGAAAAATTAGATCGATTTCCAAGTCAGAAAGCTGTTCAACTGTGGTTCAAGAGATGAGGAAAGAGATCCCATTGGTTCTTCTCCTACAGTGAGGGTCAGGGTGAGCAGAAACCTGTGGTTAAGACACCAAACGAGTTATTAAGATTCATTTATTATTAACCAAGTTAGAACACTATAGAATAACACTGTGTAAAGAGCTATGGTAAAGCTAAACAAGTTGTTTGACAATACTATTTTAAGCAAGGTCCTACTGATTGCCAACAATATTAATCTAATCTGGGACTGTGTCTACTCTCCCAAAAACACATGTCGACTAAAATACCTGTCAGAAAATTTAGAACTATTTCCAAGTCAGAAAGCTGTTCACCTGTGGTTTAAGAGATGAGGATATTGATCCCATCGGTTCTTCTCCTACAGTTTAGTCAGAGTGAGCAGAACCCTGTGGAGAAGACACCAAACGAGTCATTAAGATTCATTTAATATTAACTTCAAGTTAAAACACATATACACTCATATACAGTAACACTGTGTAAAGAGCTATGGTAAAGCTAGACAAGTTGTTTGGCAATAATATTTTAAGCACGGTCCTACTGATTGCCAACAATTTTACTCTACGGCCATCTACACATAGTCCTAGGAATGCAGTCCCCGGACATGAATAACCATTGCTGGGACTGTGTCTACTCTCCCAAAAACCAATTCCACTAAAATACCTGTCAGACAAATTAGAAAGATTTCCAAGAGATGAGGATAGTGATCCCATCGGTTCTTCTCCTACAGTTAGGTCAGTGTGAGTAGAAACTTTTAGAGAAGACACCAAACGAGTCATTAAGATACATTTAATATTAACTTCCAAGTTAGAACACCATACAGTAATACTGTTTAAAGAGCTATGGTAAAGCTAGACAAGTTGTTTGGCAATACTATTTTAAGCAAGGTCCTACTGATTGCCAACAATATTACTCTACGGTCATCTACACACAGTCCTCAGAATGCAGTCCCACGACAGGAATAACCATTGCTGGGACTGTGTCTACTCTCCAAAAAACACATGTCCACTAAAATACCTGTCAGAAAAATTAGAACGATTGCCAAGTCAGAAAGCTGTTCACCTGTTGTTCAAGAGATGAGGATAGTGATCCCATCGGTTCTTCTCCTACAGTTTGGTCAGCGTGAGCAGAAACCTGTGGAGAAGACACCAAACGAGTCATTAAGATGCATTTAATATTAACTTCAAGTTAGAACACTATTAGTAACACTGTGTAAAGAGCTATGGTAAAGCTAGACAAGTTGTTTGGCAATACTATTTTAAGCAAGGTCCTACTGATTGCCAACAATATTACTCTACAGTAATCTACACACAGTCCTCAGAATGCAGTCCGCGGACAGGAATAACCATTGCTAGGACTGTGTCTACACTCCCAAAAACCAATTCCACTAAAATACCTGTAAGACAAATTAGAAAGATTTCCAAGAGATGAGGATAGTGATCCCATCGGTTCTTCTCCTATAGTTTGGTTAGGGTGAGCAGAAACCTGTGGAGAAGACACCAAACGAGTCATTAAGATACATTTAATATTAACTTCAAGTTAGAACACCATACAGTAACACTGTGTAAAGAGCTATGGTAAAGCTAGACAAGTTGTTTGACAATAATATTTTAAGCAAGGTCCTACTGATTGCCAAAAATATTACTCTACGGTCATCTACACACAGTCCTCAGAATGCAGTCCCATGACAGGAATAACCATTGCTGGGACTGTGTCTACTCTCCAAAAAACACATGTCAACTAAAATACCTGTCAGAAAAATTAGAACGATTGCCAAGTCAGAAAGCTGTTCACCTGTTGTTCAAGAGATGAGGATAGTGATCCCATCGGTTCTTCTCCTACTGTTTGGTCAGGGTGAGTAGAAATCTGTGGAGAAGACACCAAACGAGTCATTAAGATGCATTTAATATTAACTTCAAGTTAGAACACTATTACAGTAACACTGTGTAAAGAGCTATGGTAAAGCTAGACAAGTTGTTTGGCTATACTATTTTAAGCAAGGTCCTACTGATTGCCAACAACTCCACGGTCATCTACACACAGTCCTCAGAATGCAGTCCCACGACAGGAATAACCATTGCTGGGACTGTGTCTACTCTCCCAAAAACACATGAGATGAGGATATTGATCCCATCGGTTCTTCTCCTACAGTTTGGTCAGGGTGAGCAGAAACCTTTAGAGAAGACACTAAACGAGTCATTAAGATTCATTTAATATTAACTTCAAGTTAGAACACTATTTAGTAACACTGTGTAAAGAGCTATGGGAAAGCTAAACAAGTTGTTTGACAATACAATTTTAAGCAAGGTCCTACTGATTGCCAACAATATTAATCTAATCTGGGACTGTGTCTACTTTCCAAAAAACACATGTCGACTAAAATACCTGTCAGAAAATTTAGAACTATTTCCAAGTCAGAAAGCTGTTCACCTGTGGTTTAAGAGATGAGGTTCTTCTCGGTTACTATTTTAAGCAAGGTCCTACTGATTGCCAACAATATTACTCTACGGTCATCTACACACAGTCCTCAGAATGCAGTCCCACGACAGGAATAACCATTGCTGGGACTGTGTCTACTCTCCCAAAAACACATGTCCACTAAAATACCTGTCAGAAAAATTAGAACGATTGCCAAGTCAGAAAGCTGTTCACCTGTTGTTCAAGAGATGAGGATAGTGATCCCATCGGTTCTAGTCATTAAGATTTATTATTATAATTAAACTTCAAGTTAGAACACTATTTAGTAACACTGTGTAAAGAGCTATGGTAAAGCTAGACAAGTTGTTTGGCAATACTATTTTAAGCAAGGTCCTACTGATTGCCAACAATATTACTCTACGGTCATCTACACACAGTCCTCAGAATGCAGTCCCACGACAGGAATAACCATTGCTGGGACTGTGTCTACTCTCCCAAAAACACATGAGATGAGGATATTGATCCCATTGGTTCTTCTCCTACAGTATGGTCAGGGTGAGCAGAAACCTTTAGAGAAGACACTAAACAAGTCATTAAGATTCATTTAATATTAACTTCAAGTTAGAACACTATTTTAGTAACACTGTGTAAAGAGCTATGGTAAAGCTTGACAAGTTGTTTGGCAATACTATTTAAGCAAGGCCCTACTGATTGCCAGCAATATTACTCTAAAGTAATCTACACACAGTCCTAGGAATGCAGTCCCCGGACATGAATAACCATTGCTGGGACTGTGTCTACTCTCCCAAAAACAAATGTCCACTAAAATACCTGTCAGAAAAATTAGAACGATTTCCAAGTCAGAAAGCTGTTCAACTGTGGTTCAAGAGATGAGGAAAGAGATCCCATCGGTTCTTCTCCTACAGTTTGGTCAGGGTGAGCAGAAACCTTTAGAGAAGACACCAAACGAGTCATTAAGATTCATTTAATATTAACTTCAAGTTAGAACATATACACTCATATACAGTAACACTGTGTAAAGAGCTATGGTAAAGCTAGACAAGTTGTTTGGCAATACTATTTTAAGCACGGTCCTACTGAATGCCAACAATATTACTTTACAGTCATCTACACATAGTCCTCAGAATGCAGTCCGCGGACAGGAATAACCCTTGCTGGGACTGTGTCTACTCTCCCAAAAACCAATTCCACTAAAATATCTGTCAGACAAATTAGAAAGATTTCCAAGAGATGAGGATAGTGATCCCATCGGTTCTTCTCCTACAGTTAGGTCAGTGTGAGTAGAAACTTTTAGAGAAGACACCAAACGAGTCATTAAGATTCATTTAATATTAACTTCAAGTTAGAACACTATACAGTAACACTGTGTAAAGAGCTATGGTAAAGCTAGACAAGTTGTTTGGCAATAATATTTTAAGCAAGGTCCTACTGATTGCCACCAATATTAATCTACGGTCATCTACACACAGTCCTCAGAATGCAGTCCCCTGACAGGAATAACCATTGCTGGGACTGTGTCTACTCTCCAAAAAACACATGTCCACTAAAATACCTGTCAGAAAAATTAGAACGATTGCCAAGTCAGAAAGCTGTTCACCTGTTGTTCAAGAGATGAGGATAGTGATCCCATCGGTTCTTCTCCCACTGTTTGGTCAGGGTGAGTAGAAATCTGTGGAGAAGACACCAAACGAGTCATTAAGATGCATTTAATATTAACTTCAAGTTAGAACACTATTACAGTAACACTGTGTAAAGAGCTATGGTAAAGCTAGACAAGTTGTTTGGCAATACTATTTTAAGCAAGGCCCTACTGATTGCCAACAATATTACTCTACAGTAATCTACACACAGTCCTCAGAATGCAGTCCCCTGACAGGAATAACCATTGCTGGGACTGTGTCTACACTCCCAAAAACAAATGTCCACTAAAATACCTGTCAGAAAAATTAGATCGATTTCCAAGTCAGAAAGCTGTTCAACTGTGGTTCAAGAGATGAGGAAAGAGATCCCATCGGTTCTTCTCCTACAGTGAGGGTCAGGGTGAGCAGAAACCTGTGGTTAAGACACCAAACGAGTTATTAAGATTCATTTATTATTAACCAAGTTAGAACACTATAGAATAACACTGTGTAAAGAGCTATGGTAAAGCTAAACAAGTTGTTTGACAATACTATTTTAAGCAAGGTCCTACTGATTGCCAACAATATTAATCTAATCTGGGACTGTGTCTACTCTCCCAAAAACACATGTCGACTAAAATACCTGTCAGAAAATTTAGAACTATTTCCAAGTCAGAAAGCTGTTCACCTGTGGTTTAAGAGATGAGGATATTGATCCCATCGGTTCTTCTCCTACAGTTTGGTCAGGGTGAGCAGAAACCTTTAGAGAAGACACCAAACGAGTCATTAAGATTCATTTAATATTAAATTCAAGTTAGAACACTATTTAGTAACACTGTGTAAAGAGCTATGGTAAAGCTAGACAAGTTGTTTGGCAATACTATTTAAGCAAGGCCCTACTGATTGCCAACAATATTACTCTACAGTAATCTACACACAGTCCTCAGAATGCAGTCCCCTGACAGGAATAACCATTGCTGGGACTGTGTCTACTCTCCCAAAAACACATGTCGACTAAAATACCTGTCAGAAAATTTAGAACGATTTCCAAGTCAGAAAGTTGTTCACCTATGGTTTAAGAGATGAGGATATTGATCCCATCGGTTCTTCTCCTACAGTTTGGTCAGGGTGAGCAGAAACCTTTAGAGAAGACACCAAACGAGTCATTAAGATTCATTTAATATTAACTTCAAGTTAGAACATATACACTCATATACAGTAACACTGTGTAAAGAGCTATGGTAAAGCTAGACAAGTTGTTTGGCAATACTATTTTAAGCACGGTCCTACTGAATGCCAACAATATTACTTTACAGTCATCTACACATAGTCCTCAGAATGCAGTCCGCGGACAGGAATAACCCTTGCTGGGACTGTGTCTACTCTCCCAAAAACCAATTCCACTAAAATATCTGTCAGACAAATTAGAAAGATTTCCAAGAGATGAGGATAGTGATCCCATCGGTTCTTCTCCTACAGTTAGGTCAGTGTGAGTAGAAACTTTTAGAGAAGACACCAAACGAGTCATTAAGATTCATTTAATATTAACTTCAAGTTAGAACACTATACAGTAACACTGTGTAAAGAGCTATGGTAAAGCTAGACAAGTTGTTTGGCAATACTATTTAAGCAAGGCCCTACTGATTGCCAACAATATTACTCTACAGTAATCTACACACAGTCCTCAGAATGCAGTCCCCTGACAGGAATAACCATTGCTGGGACTGTGTCTACACTCCCAAAAACAAATGTCCACTAAAATACCTGTCAGAAAAATTAGATCGATTTCCAAGTCAGAAAGCTGTTCAACTGTGGTTCAAGAGATGAGGAAAGAGATCCCATTGGTTCTTCTCCTACAGTGAGGGTCAGGGTGAGCAGAAACCTGTGGTTAAGACACCAAACGAGTTATTAAGATTCATTTATTATTAACCAAGTTAGAACACTATAGAATAACACTGTGTAAAGAGCTATGGTAAAGCTAAACAAGTTGTTTGACAATACTATTTTAAGCAAGGTCCTACTGATTGCCAACAATATTAATCTAATCTGGGACTGTGTCTACTCTCCCAAAAACACATGTCGACTAAAATACCTGTCAGAAAATTTAGAACTATTTCCAAGTCAGAAAGCTGTTCACCTGTGGTTTAAGAGATGAGGATATTGATCCCATCGGTTCTTCTCCTACAGTTTAGTCAGAGTGAGCAGAACCCTGTGGAGAAGACACCAAACGAGTCATTAAGATTCATTTAATATTAACTTCAAGTTAAAACACATATACACTCATATACAGTAACACTGTGTAAAGAGCTATGGTAAAGCTAGACAAGTTGTTTGGCAATAATATTTTAAGCACGGTCCTACTGATTGCCAACAATTTTACTCTACGGCCATCTACACATAGTCCTAGGAATGCAGTCCCCGGACATGAATAACCATTGCTGGGACTGTGTCTACTCTCCCAAAAACACATGTCCACTAATACCTGTCAGAAAAATTAGAACGATTGCCAAGTCAGAAAGCTGTTCACCTGTTGTTCAAGAGATGAGGATAGTGATCCCATCGGTTCTTCTCCTACAGTTTGGTTAGCGTGAGCAGAACCCTGTGGAGAAGACACCAAACGAGTCATTAAGATTCATTTAATATTAACTTCAAGTTAGAACACTATACAGTAACACTGTGTAAAGAGCTATGGTAAAGCTAGACAAGTTGTTTGGCAATACTATTTTAAGCAAGTACTGATTGCCAAAAATATTACTCAACGGTCATCTACACACAGTCCTCAGAATGCAGTCCCATGACAGGAATAACCATTGCTGAGACTGTGTCTACTCTCCCAAAAACACATGTCCACTAATATACCTGTCAGAAAAATTAGAACGATTGCCAAGTCAGAAAGCTGTTCACCTCTTGTTCAAGAGATGAGGATAGTGATCCCATCGGTTCTTCTCCTACAGTTTGGTTAGCGTGAGCAGAAACCTTTAGAGAAGACACTAAACGAGTCATTAAGATTCATTTAATATTAACTTCAAGTTAGAACACTATTTAGTAACACTGTGTAAAGAGCTATGGTAAAGCTAGACAAGTTGTTTGGCAATACTATTTAAGCAAGGCCCTACTGATTGCCAACAATATTACTCTACAGTAATCTACACACAGTCCTCAGAATGCAGTCCCCTGACAGGAATAACCATTGCTGGGACTGTGTCTACACTCCCAAAAACAAATGTCCACTAAAATACCTGTCAGAAAAATTAGATCGATTTCCAAGTCAGAAAGCTGTTCAACTGTGGTTCAAGAGATGAGGATAGAGATCCCATCGGTTCTTCTCCTACAGTGAGGG